>MU160057.1:25174-51310 GCA_015888305.1 Antheraea pernyi | reverse complement strand
TGGTTTCAGCATGAATGGGTCGGCTCCCCCGGGGGAGTACCACCCTCTCATAGAAAACCGACGTGAAGTAACAGTGCTTGCATTGTTGCGTTTCGTTCGGTCAGTGAGAGCGCCGGAGGCCCACCTCCCCTCCCCTCTCCTCTCTCCTCTCCTACTCCCTCCTCTAACCCTTCCCCCAAAGGGTGGCAACGCACTTGCGACTCCTCTGGTGTTGTTAGTGTCCATGGACGGTGGTGATCACTTAACATCAGGTGACCCACCTGTTCGTTTGCCAGTTATGACATAAAAAAAAAATGTAGAAGACATTGCCATGTCATTTTATTTGCATATATTTTTCTATTATACTTTTCATATTTTGTAATTTTATAATGGCTTATTATATCTAATATTATATTATTATTACTGTGAAGAATATGAAACCGCGAATCCTGAAAAAAAAGCAATTGCAAACCATAATCTGGAAGAACTTTTCATTTTTAACCGGAACGAAAAATTTTAAGTTTAAAAGAGCCCGTCAGACTTCGTAACTATATAATAATAATCATACATACAGTGGTACAACAAAATAATCCCAAGGAGGGTTGATGTCAGGCAGGCGGCCGATCGTAAAAATTAAGCCAAATCTTATACCACAACATGAGAAACATCTTGTACCGACCCTACTTATGTGGGATAAGGGTAAGAAGAAGAAGATTTAGAATGTAATAACAAGGTTGCCAGTATTTGATATAAAACTCCAATCCTTACATATTAGAAAAGCAAATGTTTTCTCTGGTTGATTGTCTGCTCTAATTTTTCTTTAGTAAGTTTATGACTTGAATTCAACTGAACTGATATAGATTTTGTTTTAATCTTAGGTACCTTTTAGCTAGGTTTTAGCATATTTCCTAAGAATAAGTTTTATATGAAATGAATAGGGAGGATAATAGTAAATTTAAATGGCCAAAAATTTCCACTATCATTCTCTGTTATCTAAACTATTAACCGTGTGATTACAAAAAAGTTAAATACACATTGAACTCTTATTTAAAAACAGTTTGATCACAAAAGATATCTTACCCTTGTTTACAGATGGACATTATTTTAATTTAAATATTATCTAACACTTGCCTAAGTTGACAGTTCTTATTTTAATGTTGTAATTAACTGTAATCTCTATTTGCCGGCAAAAGAAGTTTCATAATTTTTTTTTTTTTTATTTATGTTAAAAGTGGCAAACGAACATGTGGGTCACCAGCTGTTAAGTGATCACCACTGTCCATGGACACCAACAACACCAGAGGAGTTGCAAGTGCGTTTGGGGGGAAGGGATTAGGGGAAGGAGAGGCGGAGAGGGTAGGGGAGGTGGGCCTCCGGCGCTCTCACTGACCGGACGAAACGCAACAATGCAAGCATTGTTACTTCACCTTGGTTTTCTATCAGAGGGTGGTACTACCCCGGGCGAGCCGACCAATTCATGCTGAAACCAGTAATAGTTTCAGCGTGGCTCTACCACCATAAATTATGGAATTCTTGGGTATAATTAATTTGGAAGAAGCAAATAAATTCAAGTTCAATTAGACATTCACAAGTAAATCATAACTACTAACTACTATATGACATCTGACAGTGTATTGAATCTGTCTTTTTTGTTTTTTTCGAACTGACTACGCTATTGACCAAGAAAGGTCTTAACAGCTTCACCGGACTACACATTGAATCTGTCATTGTACTGTTGTTCCATTATACGTATTTTCATGTAATATATAAATCTTACATATTGCTTATTTTATTTATTTAATACATTATTTAACCAAAATATCACAATGATGATAACCCATTTAACGTATCATAAATAAATTTTCTTATTAAAGATCTGATCAAAAATATGATTCATAAATTGAAATTGTTTGCAAAATATCTGTATGCAATGGAACGTTTTTGAATGATGAGATCACTCTTTTGTAATAAAGTATTTTAAACATGGCTTCAACTAGATTTCAAATTTTAGGCACTGCTTAGTAAAACTCGTGTTATACCCGTGTTCATTTTTGTTTTTGTAATAATACCATAAATATTTAATGGTGTAATGTATTGAAATCTATACTAATATTATAAAGAGGTAAAGTTTGTGAGTTTGTGACGTTGTGAAGTTGTAGGGGGTAATCTCAGAAACTACTGGTCCGATTAGGAAAATTATTTCAGTGTTATATAGCTCATTTATCGGGGAAGGTTATAGGCTATATATCATCACGCTAAGATCCATAAGAGCGGAGCAGCAAAGAAGATGTTGCAAAATCGGGGTATTTTTTTCCTTTTCAGAGCTTCCGCTGCGTCTTAGCCCAAAATAACCATTCTACGCGTACGAAGTCGCGGGCAGAAGTTATTAACTAATTATATTATCTATAAATAAAGAGGTAAAGTTTGTGAGGTTGTAGGGAGTAATATCTTGGGAGTCGGAGAAAAAATGGTCGAACGAAAACTATTCTTACGAACGCTGCCTTAACTATGAGAGATATATGATTGAGTTCTAGAGAAAAGTTGCAGCTTGATAATGCCTATTACCGCCCAATGAAGTGGACACGGGTCGGCTAGTATTTTATACAATGGAAATAACAAAAATATCGGTAGTAGGTACCAAAAGCCTATTTATAAAACATAATAAAAAATATTATTATTAAGTCCATAACTTATAGAACGTACAAAATAATAACCTATTAAATATACCTATATTTCAGATAAAGGAAATATCTTTATTACAGCATGTATAAGGCCAACACAGCTATTAAAGAAAAGGTATTGCAAATACGTGTATTACAAAAATAGATAAAGAGTTAAACATTACTCAAAGTTATTATAATTATGCAATAGTACGGCTATAAATATTTACTGAATATTACTTGCATAATTTTTTTTTCTACACCTATGATAATATTACAGAGGTAAAGTTTGTGAGTTTGTGAGGTTGTAGGGGGTAATCTCAGGAAATACTAGTCAAACTTGAAACAATATTTCAGTGTTAGAGAGCTCATTTATCAAGGAAGGCTATAGGTTGTATATCGTCATGCTAAGACCAATAGGAGCGGAGCATCAATGAAGAATTTTTCAAAATCGGGTTTCTTTTTCCTTTGAGAGCTTCCGCTGCGTGTTAGTTAGCCCTACTATAATAGAAAGAAAGAAAGAAATACTTTATTGTTGGAACAACCATACAATTAAATCAAATTACACAAATTAATTGGACAGGAAAAAAAACAACAATGAAAAATAGATGTCCAACAATTGGCGAACCCATTCAGCAAAAATGTGCAATACAGTAAGCAGTACTGCAGCGCTGATGTTAGCCAGTAGTCCGGTGAAGCTGTTAAGACCTTGCTTGGTCAATAGAGTAGGCAGTTCGAAAAAAAAAAAATCGATGGGAGCCCATATAGTGATAAACGGACGTCCAGTCGGTCATATTAATGTTAATACAAAATAACGCAGACACACATAACACGTCACGGATGGTCACACCAAAGAGATATAGCTACTCGACTATTTGAAATGACTGCGTAATTCAAAATTATGCACTCATTTTTGTTTGCCGGCTGTGAGACGTTAAGTGTGCATCTTAAGTTTTTATCTATCATGAATAAGCCCGAGATTTTAGTGAAGGAAAATATCATGACACAAATATAATAAGGCTGTAGGGTTTTTTAATTCCTTCTCGGTCAGCTACCTCGTTGCAAATCTGTCCCTAAGGAGCTTTAGGTAGTTGGTTCCACATCTATAATTGACAGCCTGCGCCCCTCTAGCGTGTTGTCGTCTTAGGTGATTCATTGTGGTTTAATGTCAGACGGGTGAGAGCACCAGATTTCCAACACGTACACACTCAATGCACAAAAATAAATTCCCAGCAGCCGTGTCGCTTGTAAGGTGAGCGAATCAGAGTGTAAGCGCGAGTTTCGAACAAGTGCCGCCGAGCAAGTCCGCTGAGTAAGTAACCGATCATCCCGATTATCCGTTGACAAGCAATGTGTCAAAAAATAATAATTTTGGCTACCCCCAACCAATTTATGCCCAAACAAATGCTTATATGAGAGTTTAAAGCTAAGTTTACTCTTTTTGGATCGACATGGAGGTGGGATGTTATTCCAACAACGAGTGGCGGCATATTTAAATGACCTTCTGAAAACGGTAGTTCTATGGAGAGGTATCGATAATGGATTAGTCATGGTGCGAACATGAAAAGTACGTGTGTTTATCTTGTCTCCACTCTAACTTGTCATACAGATATTTTGGGTTTTCGGTTTTAATCAGCCCAAAAAGTAACGTAGCCACGTGTAACTCGCGTCCTGTTGCCATTTTTAAGACATTTGCATCATACAAAAATGGTGTAATATGCCCACGGCGTGGGACATCGTAGTAATAGGTACTTATTATATATACTCTTTGGTTAGCCCAAAGTAACTATGTCACGCGAACGAAGTCGCGGGATGCAGCTAGTAAAATAATAAACCAACAGATAATTTGTAAATTTCATGGTCAAAAAAGTTCTTAAAAATGAATACATCATTTAATAATACATTTTACATAAAAATTGTAATTTTACATTACATAATTTGTTACTATTCAAATTTTTCATGCCTTGTCATAAATTTAGTAATTTTTAAAAACTTACGCTGAGAAAACTGTCTCTTGGCCCGTGCTTTATAGGGTCTACATTCGTTTGTATGGAGCTTAAACCATTATGGTTCTAGGGACTCGAGGGGTTAATTATGCTGTTGTACCATTGACATATAAAAACTCTGGAGTAAAAGTAGCGCTCGAAACCGTCCCGTAAAAACTCCCCAATATACATACGTGGTTATAGCTATGCGATAAACTTATTATTTTGCAAATTCAACCTTACCTGAATGATTTAAAACTGTTTTTAAATCAGTGTACAAGACGCAAGCGACGCGAGGCTATTTGAAATGAGTAGACAATTTTCAATTATTTGCATATTTTATGCGTACGATTTAAAACGTTGAATATGCATCTTAGGTTGTTATATATAGGTATCAATGTGTTGTACAATACAATTATACAATACATGAGTTGATAATTCATTTTCTTATTTTAAAATACAGAAATAGTTGAAGTATTATTATGTTTTCCATTATATAAAAGATGATACAAAACTGTACATCAATCTGCAAGCAGATTTTAATATTTAACAATTGAAATAACGGTCATTAAAATCGACACGCGACGCAATATTCTCATGCATTGTTATAGTTACTAGTGGGCGTCCAGTGATCGACATTCGACCATAGTTCATTGATTTTTTAAAGGGATAAATATTATAATAATAGTTGTATTTTATAATATCATTGTTGAATGTAGAATAAAGAAGGGTAATTGGAACGTAAGAGTAAAATAATACATACTGTCGAGTATAGCAACCTCCTTCTCACAACCTTCTTTGAAGTCCTTTATTGACAGATGTCAAAATGCCTTTTTTATTTACATGTGTGTATATGTTGTGTAAAATTGAAGCAGTAGTGTGAGTAATGCATATTTTAATTAATTTAATGTAGTTCTAATGCATTTTATATAAAATAAATAGCTTTCTGCACTTATCCTCTATATAAACTTTAACTATGCCAAATTTCACGTCCATCCGTTCGCCCAATTCCGTTAAAAAGGGATACAAAGTTTAGGCTTCACGTATTAATATATAGATATACATATTATGTCTATTGCATTATGTAGATACAAGTGCAGTAAGTAAAACAAAATGGCCGCCAAATTGACAAAAACGACAATAAAATTATAACAGTTGCAATAAAAATTATTGACGTAATTAATTGAGTTAAAATATATCATCTTATATCCTAATTATATAAAAATCGGTTGAGAAGTTTTGGAGTCCATAACCGATACACATTGTGACAGGTTATTTATAAAAATATGGAAAATAGATAGCTCAAAGTAAAACAGTTAAATTCCATTTTCTTCCTTGTTTGTCCTAGTCCGCTGAAGCAGTAAAGACATGTTAGGCCAATAGTGTAATCAGTAAAAAAAACTTCTTTACTTCCTTTTTCTTTAGTACCTATTGAAGAGTTATAATGTTGTCACCAAATAAATCGATTTATAAAATTATAATACATAGAAGGCCTCCGGTACAGTATTAAAGACTAGCATAGTATTTCGTCTTACCGCGACTGTCGTGAACAGATGACGATCGTCACTTGTCCACGAATTATATTTTTATCTTCTTTGCAGCGTCTATAAATAGCAGTTTAATTTATGCCTTTGAACAGCGATGATAAATATACAAGTCTCTGTTCCATAACTTTATATTCATAATATTACCGCTTTACGGTTGTGTAGACGTATTTTCAAACATGTTTGTACATTTACTTTTAATTTTGGTTTTAATTATATTATTATTTAGTTTATATTGTCGTTATAATCGAGAAGGCCGTTTACTGTCTAAGATACCAAGTCCTAGAGGAGTGCCTATATTTTCAAATTTGTTTGACCTTATTTTATCTCCCGGTATGTATCTAAAAGATTTGTTTTTGATATATTATGAAGGTGTTGGATAATTTCTGTTCATTAGCTCAAACTCCAGTAAAGTTGAAGTTTGGAAGAATTTTGATTTTTTTAATCTGTTGAGGCCTTGGAAGGTCAATAGCGTAGTTAGTTCGAAAAAAAAATTGATTTTTTTTAGTGGATTCCCTTTTGGCTTTTCACAGTTCGCGAGTGTCTGTGAATTACTTCTGCTTTAAAAGCAGTTAACACGAATCTCTCTCGTGTATGGTAGGTAATAAGACATACGTACGACATAATAACAAACGTTAGAGATATCTCTAGGTCACTTATATCTCCAATGCCATCCATAGAATCCTAAGTAATATCCGATCCTAACTAATATTATAAATGAGATTTTGAGTTTGTTTATGTAGGGGTGACGAGCAAGTCCTTGCCTTATTTATGATTTTAGGTACACGTTTGTGGGAATAAAGTTGCTTGTTACGTCACAATTCATTTATTTAATCTGTTATAATGATGTTGTTGTGGAAACTAACTGAGTGCTTTAACGTGACTAACAATTTAAGTATTTAATACACATAATTTTAATTCAACTGTGCTGATGCGCACACAATAAGTAGGGCAACGTGCAATGTACGTAACCGTACAGTTTGTTTGTTTCGCTTCCACAACATAACTACACTACCAATCGTCATGAAATAGAAAATTGTCAGGGGCACAAAAACAGACACAGGGTACCCTTCGAATAAAAGTACTGTCCTCGAGGATAGGTAAAAGCTACATGAATGCGAGCAAAGCTGCCAACAGAAGCTAGTATTAAATAAATAATAAAAACTGAAAGGAGTCGGTTTGTGGTTATTTTATTGAAGTGCAACTTGTTATGGTACGATAGGGATTTTTTTTTCTTAACCGTTTAACGTAAGGTAGGTATGTAATTGTGTGTATGTGAAAGTATATTAAGTGTCTGTCTGAGTCTAGTGGTATACCATAATAAGTAAACGTATAATTAAGTATTTGTAGGTACTACGGGACTTCGTATCATGTATAGTTTATAAACATTCTTATATATTGTATATAATTTATTAACAGAGAAGTTAAGGAGTAACAGGTTAGCATGGTATGGGCATGTTATGAGGAGAGATGAAGACCATGTAACTAGAAAAGCTTTGAGTATGACGGTCGATGGATATAAGAGTACAGGAAGACCGAAAAAAGGATGGATGGATTGTGTGAAAAAGGTGTGATGACTGAGTTGACATCTGATAGGCGAGCGTGGAAAAGGAAAACATGTACTTAGGTGGGATCAGGGTAAGAAGATGATGATGATACACATAAGCCAAAGAAGTGTCACTTCTTCCGCGTGTACACACTTAATATACGTACTGTTTTTTTTAGAAATAAATACATGATTAAAACAATTATAATACCTTATATTTTTCATTTACCTATCTTCTTCTTCTATCTGTCTATCTATACTATAATAAAACTGTAACAAGGCCAAATCTGTACATTAAATATTTTTTTGAAAATTATAATCGGGGTAGACTTTGTTATCTATATAGAAGCCAAAAATAACCCTTTTAAAATTTTTGTCTGTCTGTCCCTATGAACTAATATTACGATATTACATCTAGGATACTTTTTGTCTCATTAAACGCAAGTGATTCTCCAGGATAACGGACGAAAGTAAAAAATTTGTAGTTAATGAAATTCTTAACGGATTTTGGTAAATTTTCTTTGTGCTATATATAGCAGACAGATTAGCTAAAAATGTAAGCTATATTTCCCTTAGCTACTTTAAAAAAAATACCAAAAAAAAGTGATCGCTGGGTTCCGAATCGTCTACTCCGTCGGGCCATATAATGTCCAGTACGTTATAACTGAGCTACGGCTACATGACATTTATATGCGTAATTATCAACCACATATGAAAAATATGTGTAAACGACACTATCACTTATGTTGGAAGTTGGAACAATTGGAAGTGCTAGATGTCGCTGCAATCGGATTTTAGGTTTTTTAAGATTATTTGCGTTTAAAAATACAATTGAAACCTGTAATAACCGATTTGGTGCAGACGAAGTTGCACGGGTCAGCTAGTTTATGTATAAATTGGCAGTGGGAGAACAGTTAAGAACATCTCTCTCCTCTGTTTCTTATCCGATTTTCTTCATTCTTGTTTTCTTTGGTAACTATTGACGAGCTTTAGTATTATCAAAAAAACATTTTGTTTCTTGATGGTCGAAGTTTGACAACTGGTCGAGCGCTCGTATGTATAAATAGGCAGATACCAAAGAATAGATAAACTATCTCTTACCTTCTCTTTCTTCCGTGGGCAGACACAATTAAGATAACCTTCCGGCTTTGTTTCTCAAGTGATCTTTATTTGTTTGGTAGCTACTAATGAGCTTTATCAATATAATAATTTAAAGAAAGTTCGTTTTTTTTAACTTAATATTGAAACTTGAAAACTACTTGTTTGTATGACCGGGTTGAACAAAAAAAATGTTTGACCGATTTTGATGAAATTATATATAAGCAGAGCTAATGTTTTTTTAACTGACTACTCTATTGACCTAGCAATGTCTTTACAGCTTCACCGGACTACTAAGGTGAGCGCTTAAGGCACTCGGCCAATTTTATTTGACAACTAGCTCAAGGGTGCACGGCACACCTCGGCTTGGGCTGTTGCCTGATATATGCAATTCGCGACCATTCTTTTTTTTTAGCGTGGGTAAATCCCTTAGGAAGGCTGGGTTAGGGGAGGTGGTCATCCGGCACTCTCACTGACCGAACGAAACGCAACAATGCAAGCACTGTTACTTCATGTCGGTTTTCTATGAGAGGGTGGTAGTACCCCGGGCGAGTCGACCCATTTATGCTGAAACCAGTAATAGCTTCAGCGTGGCTCTACTACCTGTAAAACTGATATTAATTGACTTTAATACCTAGGAAAAAAATGTCACGTTAAAAAGGTAACCGATTAAAATTACCCGTATTCTTCTTGATGATTTTATCTCAATCAATCGCTCACGTGAATGGTTTTTAATTATAGCTGAAATATGAAAATAATAATATCAATAAATAAGCATACAGAACCACGGTAAGTTGCTTGTTCTCTTATAGGTGTGTATATATTTGTCGTTACATTTATAAGTAATAAGAATGGATGGGTGTAAGGGGTGTCAAATAACATCATAAGACTTGAGACACCCAAGCCAACTTCACCTGCACGTGGTTCACCCTGCTGAATAACGAACGAGGCAATGGCGAAAGCGGAGTGGTAGGGTTTTACAGCCTGACTGGGTCGCAACCACCATGTATATGGCGAAAAAGCTCGTCATAGTGATTCGCTTCTGCGGGTCGCGTTTCGGGATCAGCCTGTGCATATCCAGCTATTCGCATGCCGGCATGACAGCGGCGACCGGCGATGGATAGTGTGTCACTCGGTGGTCGCCGTTGTTTTTGGACTGTACTGTGCTTATCATCAGGCAAAGTGCAGTAACTTTGCCGTGCAACAATAAAAAAAATGGAATTGAAAGTTTCGGGAAATTGTGTTATTTGGCTCTATATTTTGTAATATTGGTGATATTTGACGTAATACAGTTTGGTTATAGTGCACAAGTGAATGGGAAATAATATTACGGAGTATGGATTCGTAATTGTCATAAGAACTCCCTGGAAAGTTCTAACAAGAGAGCCACCATTATAAGATACATGTAATATAACCTACTCGACAATGGCAGTCATGATTTATTTATTTTAGTTTAGTTGCTCAAGCTAAAATAATAAAAAAATAATTAAATTTAATATAAACGACGTAACTAATCCTTAATATTCATATTACGTAGTCAAATGTGATGGGATGTGTATAAAATATGTATATTATTTTATGACAAATCCAAACTAACCGCTCATAATGTAGCTAACCTTGGGTATGAGTAATCGTACTCGAGCATGAATTTAATTACAGTATATCTGTGAACCAAAGAATAAAAAAATAATACAACCAGAAAAACAGTCATTTAAAATCAAAGTCGATGAAGACATAAGGACTGCAGTAGAGGTGAAAATTCAAAACAATGAAATAAGTGTTTTCTCTTTTTAAAACAATGAAATAAATGTGTTCTTACATGTTAATTATAGTGTGATTGAGGAACACCACACTAATGTTTATAATCTCAATAAACAAATTCTGGAATTTAAATATTCTCAATCACACTATAATTAACATGTAAGAACACATTTATTTCATTGTTTTAAAAAGAGAAAACACTTATTTCATTGTTTTGAATTTTCACCTCTACTGCAGTCCTTATGTCTTCATCGACTTTGATTTTAAATGACTGTTTTTCTTGGCAATATGGATTAATTCCTTCGCCTGTCCTATTGGACGAATATTATTACTACTACTTACCACGTTACCATGGCAACGTATATAATAATAACGTAATCGCTCAAAACCAAAAAAAGTGCCCGATTTTGAAACATTCTTCATTGGTGCTCTGCTTCTATTGGTGTTAGCGTGATGATATATAGCCTATAGCCTTCCTCGATAAATGAGCTATCTAACACCGAAATAATTTTTCATATCAAAGCTAACATTTTCAAAGTTTATTTTGTTTTCCTATTCAAATAGTTCATAGGCGAAGAAAGTAACAGTGCTTGCATTGTTGCGTTTCGCTCGGTCAGTGAGAGCGCCGGAGACCCATCTCCCCTCCCCTCTCCTCTCCCTTTCCCTCCTCTAACCTTTCCCTCCGAAAGATGGCAACGCACTTGCGACTCCTCTGGTGTCCATGGATGGTGGTGATCACTTAACAGCAGGTGACCCACATGTTCGTTTGCCACCTATGACATAAAAAAAAGGAATTAATCCGTAATACCAATTCTGAAGTTATGTGGCAAGTATCAAAGCTAAAATTTTCAAAGTTTATTTTGTTTTCCTATTCAAATAGTTCATACTACTTTTATTTCCAATTTTTTATTTGTTCTCTGTTACATAATTTATAATTGTATATTTTAACTAGATATTAATGTGCTAAAACTTTCACAAATCTGAGAGTGGATTAATTACTTTAACAACATAAACCTAAACAAAGTATAACATCAACATAAATTAAAATTCATTCATTTATAATGTAAAAATTAGAATAAATAAAGATTAGGAATTATTTTTATCATTATAAAATAGAGATTTGGCAATATAGACGGAAAACCCTTGAACCCGTTTCTTTGATAAAAAAAAAAAACAAAACTATACCTATATTCAGCTTTATTTAGCAGAATATTAAAGAAAATATTCATTGTCTCTAATATCTGAACAAACTGGTGACATTCATAATTATCCACAATCACGTTTATGATACAAAGGATGTGTACCGTGCATTTTGGTATCTGCAACACTCGATAGTAAGTAGTCAGTTTTAAAGTAGCCAGTTCATTCAAGATGGTGATTAATTGGAATAAAATGAGAAAAAATCTTGATACTAGGATATCCACTGTACAATTATCTGGTTTAATATAATTGGATAATAAAGAGTGTTGAGTATCACCTATCTCTCTGCAGAGTGTGTCTATGTTATTGCTACCGCTATGTACTTTATACATAATGTACTGTATTATAGCCATGTACACGTGTGCTCTCTGCACCAATTTACATGATTAGTGTTAAAATTGCTGTCAAATGTAATTTATAAAACAACAACCGTGTTATTACAAAATAGTTAAATACGTATTAAATACTTTCTTTAAAAACGTTTCGTAATAAACGCACCGCGCTCGCCCGAGGCAAGTTCGCGTTATCCTTTTTCGCAAGTCTAACCGAACGTAACCAAAACGAAACAAAAAAGCAAGATGGCGAACATTCAGCGACCGCGGTGCATTTAATACGAAATATTTTTAAAGCCAGGATTATTCGATACATATTTAACTTTTTGTAATAACACCGGAACATGTCGTTAATGTTTTGTCAGTATAATACTGCCGGTCATGCTTACGTAGCATGTCATGACGCGAAATTATTAATTTATCTACTGTCAAAAATACCAGTTAACGTGCCTAAAGTCGTTTTCACTCAAAAATAATTATGTTACTAGGTGACATATCAACACGAATATAAAAGCATTAATAAATGTTAATCTTTGCTTTTAACCAAAGATAATTAATTATCTGTTCAAGGTTGTAGCGACACACATAATAACAGACAACGTTACTGTGTATGGGTGAATATTTGAAAACGTACATTTTTGATGTCTCGCTGTGAATAAATAACATCACTGCAATTTGTGTTTTACTACCATTCCTATAATATAATTGCCATTCTAAAATTATCTTTACCATTTGTTTAATTTCTCATTACCGTTTGCACAATAATTTCAGATCCAAATTGTGACGTATATAAAGGCTTATTTTTTGGTCTCACGCATTGTTGTGTATGTGTATGCTATCAGCTTTGCTTTGAATATCTAAAGAACAGTTTTGAAAGTACTATTTTTTCATTCTTTAAAATTGTCTAATATGTTCATTTGCAAATATTCACCCGTATAAAAGAAATACATGATTTATCAAAGAGCAGCATCGCTGCCGTATTTCACAAGTAGCCTACCAAGCATTCTGAGAATGCGCACAGTGACAAACCACACGCATTTGTACTGATCGTTTATGATAATTACAAATACTTTATGAGGCAGGATCACTTGGCATATGTGCGACCAATCAACTGCATCGATCAGATGGGCCCCAAATACAACCTGGTTTAATCATAACCGTGCCTTTTGGCGAACTTATTTCTTACCTTATGTTGTACTGTACTTTGTTATTGTAAGGCTTCGTTTATTGCTTAGGTATTAATGCCATTTCCTAGTTTTTGTCTTCGTTTTCACTAGCTTCTAATTTTCGTCCGCGTGGTATAATTTCTTTGAGCTAACACGCAGCGGAAGGTCTCAGAAGGAAAACACTATTTTGAAACATTATTCATCGGTGCTCCGGTTCTACTAGTTTTAGCGTGATGATATAGCATATAGCCTTCCTCGATAAATGAGCTATCTAACACTAAGATAACATTTCAAATCGGATCAGTAGTTCCTGAGATTAGCGCTTTCAACCAAACAAACAAGCCCTCCACGCTTTATAATATTAAGTGTAGATTTATTATTTATATTCTTTTCTTGATCAGGTGTTGTTATTGCACCTTTGTGATTTTATTATCTACTCGCTTATTTTTACCCTTATACGTGTACTGGTTGGTGTCTCATAAATATGCCAGCTTCGTCAAGTAAAGAAGAATTAGACACGAACTCTACGCCGCATAATGCCGCAAAGGCACTAATGCCCGATTTCGCCCACGCCCCCGCTCCAATCATTCTGAGCTCGAACTTCGACTCTCGCTCAGTCATGAAGCTTGACCTCGTCGCCTCCGCTTCGAAACATGACCGTTAGGAAACCGTCACCTGCGTTCCCAAAAGAAAAAAATAACTACCCCTTGCTCCTTCGACAACGAAACTGTAGAGGAATCCGTGCAACCGAAAAAATCTGTCATCGTAGGTGACACCCGCTCCTCTAGTGTCTCCATTGGGGACTCCGTTTGCACTCCAGCCTAAGCCCATATCGCCGCAGATTCCCCAGCGACGACTAGGAAGAACTTCGCACCCCGCCTCCCGTCACCATCCAAGACAAATCGTCTTCTCTTGGCGAAATGAAAAGGGGATTAGATACACTTCCGCCCTGAATATTCCCGCAGGTATCCAAATTAAAGTTCCCTCCATCGATGATCACAAATTCACCAACTCCCTCAACCAGGCAAAGTATACGTCTTTTATCTACGCGCTAGAAGAGGAACGCCACCTACGCGTAGTTCTTCGCCGTATCATGTGTGACATGACAAACTCTCTCGTCGCAAGATTTCCCTGTCCTAGAGGTACATTGAATATAACATACCTACACCAAGACCCCCTTCAGTATGGTTATGGTCATCTTTGACCAAAACAAAGAAGGGAAAGCCATTTTTAAAATTCCTCCGTATGCGGCCTCATAGGCGTTACCGGCGATGGCCCGCACATAAACCACGCATCCTCACAATGTCATTACTGCCAGACGTATGGTCACTTGTCAAGAAATTGCCATATCCAGCCTAGGTGTTCAAAGTGCCTTGAGGATCACGCCACAAAGGACTACACACGTACCCCAGCTTCCGTCGAACCTCCTAGCTGCATGCTATGCGGTTAAGCGGGACATTCTGCAAATTATCGCGGGTACTCTTGTGCACCTCGCACAAAGCGACCATGACAGCCGAGACAGGCTAACCTGGTAGGGACTATCTCTCAGACAGGACTGTCCGCTTTAGAGTGGAGGGTGAATCCTCCCGACCCAACTCATTTCGTTCAGATGTTTGTCAAGGTTCCATTCTTCCATGGAAGTAGGTTGTTACGCTGATGACACAATCATCTTCGCTCCAAGCATGCAGAGCATCCACCGTTTGTAATCTCGGCCACTAGTATTGTAATTGGCGTATAGAAGTTAACCCGGATAAGAGTTTCGCAATACTTTTTAACTCCTCTAATAAGCCGAACGTACTAAAACCACACAGGATATTCGATATTAAGATTCCTTGGGCACCGAGTGTGCCTCGGTGTCATTCTAGACAACAAACTTTCCTTTAAAGCTCATATCCAAATAGTGTGGAACAAGGCTGCTATGGTCTTGAGCCGATTACATTTGCTGTTATGCTCACAGAGCAAAATATCACTCAGACATAAGCTCGTTCTCTATAAGACATATATTCGTCCGATTCTTACGTATCCCTCGTGTTCGCGCATATATCGAAAGACAATTTTGAAAAGTGGCAGGTTATACAAAATCGCTTCTTACGAAAATGTATCGGTGGCCCTTATTATCTTCGGAACGACGATGTTCATAAAGATTTAGAGATTCCTTCGATTCAAGCGTACATGGTGTCCATTATTACCTATGCTACTAACAGTCTGTATTCATTACGAAAGCTTTCTTTTTCGTCATTTCAATTCAGTTTTCTAACGATATGGTGGCTCCCTTATTACATTTTTCTATAAGGTTCTCTGTGGTTAGAACTTTCTACGGAGTTTTTGTAGCATTTCAAAATACATGCTCTGTGTTATTATATCTGAGCCACTTGATTTGTGCATAATAACCGTACGTAAAAACACCACTAATATTACAAAATATAAAGTCAAAAGACATAAGATCATGAATAAAATATGAAGTCCTCCATTACACTTAAGATGGCATGTTTTCATTGTTCATAGTGTACCGACAAAGTAGTTCACTAAAAACTCAACATATGGCATGTTATATGGTTTATAGTACTTAATGGGAAAAAAATTTTATTTGTATTATGTTATTCAATATTTTTTATTTTAATTACAGATATTATATATAAGACTCGAGTGTTAATTGCTCGCTTTGCTTATCGTAATTATATATAATTTTCGACATATATTTAAGTTAATTAAAATTATTGTTTCATTCACAGAACAGTTATTTCAATTCAGCCGAGATATGTGTAGGAAACATGGAAGTTTTTACAAGTTATCCGCTTTTAATATTCGATCAGTCAACGTTTGTAAACCGGAAGACGTCGAAGTAAGTATTAAATTAAATCTATATCTATACATATAATAAGAATGTACTCTAACGTGTCTGTACTTACTTTTTAGATTTTTGTGAAAAACATTGTTGCCGATGTCTTGGAATAGGTAATAAAATACATTTCAATAAATTTTACATATGTCTGCTTGTCTATCTGTCTGTTTGTTTGAACACGCATCACTGCAAAAGTACTACGTTTACGATAAAACCTCAGCAAGAAAATCATAAAGCATATCGTCGAGTAACATTTAGGTTTGGTTTCATTAAAATCGGTTCACTCTAACGAAAGTTACTGTAATTTTAATGACAATTCGACTTTAGTACGAGAGAAAAGTATATAATTAAATGGACTTAATACATTCAGATGATTTCATTAGTCCCTTTTTTTACATTAGGTTCCACGCGCACGGAGTCGCGGGCACAACCTGTTTTTTATTAATTTTTTTGTACTTATATGGATAACTGTGTGTAGATTTTTAGCTAGCTTAGATGGCGCTATTTTCTGGGGTCTCGGTGTGTGCCGACGTTCTCTGTGCTACAAATGTGCGGGCGATGTGTAGTGGGAAGCGCATTGTGGCGCAGAGGGGGTGGTCAGGGGGTACCGCACCATGGCCTCCGCGGCGGCCTCTGTGCTCACCGGCACCCTACTTTAGGAGCTGGAGGCGGGAGTTCTTGAAGGAGAGGGCTATGGAGCGGAGGAGGCAGGTCTTGCCTTTATACAGCTGATGCTGTCCGCTCGGTCCTGCCCGAATGGTGCAATAGGGAGTCTGGCTCCCTGTCGTTGTGACTGGTGCAGGTTCTCACCGGATATAGTTGTTTCGGGTGGTACCTGCACCGGATCGCCCGCAGGTAGCCGATCGCAAAATGCCATGAATGCGGCGCTGCGGAGGACGCCGCGCTTCACACTGTATCCGAGTGTGCTGCGTGGCAGGAACAGCGTCGCATTCTAGCTGCGGGGGAGAGTTGCCGCCTCCTCCTGCCATCGTAGCTGGACAAAAGGAGATGAGCCGCGGGACCCATCTCTCCATTGCACAGGTCCGGCTGACTACGGGAGGCCACTGGATTGTACCCAGTCTGACTCCCTATTAGGTAGGAGCCCGGTGGCCACCTTCCACAGGGCGGACCGATGGGGCGGCTATCCAAGGTTGAGTAGCAAGTACAATCCTTTGACGTCCCAAAAAAGACGGTCTGTTGAGAGGTACCAACACCGTGTGGTTTTAGTCGCACGGACTGAACAGAGCCAGATATAACCAACTGGGAGAGCCCCAGGAGAGGGTGGGTATCCGTAAGGGATTCCCCGAGTTAATAAAACAAAGGTGGCGCTATTCTCAAAATCTAGATTAAAAATTTCCCAACTACTTTTTTGATACTTCTTTTGATACGTTAGAGAAAAAATAATAAGAGTAAATTATAACGATGAGCACTAATCGCGACACGAAATTTACAGAATCTTTACTATGGTATAAATGATATACATATTCAAGATTTTTATTCCGGTATTTCTATACACATATGATTTGTACAACATGGGGTCTGTATCGATTATCTATTCATTCATGTGTTATATCGATAAATCCATCGGGATTGTGCCATACTCACCGATATTGTTCAAAGCTTTTGAGACTTATATGAATTCGGAATTTTGAAGCGATGATAATTTGGTTGATATCGTGTTCGGGCGCCACATCAATAAAATAATAAAATATATTTTAGAACATAATTAGCGACACTGTGAAGACGATTTAAAAAATTTATAGAATAACGGAAACATATTCATACGTTGAAAACTCTATAAAACCAATCAATATATAATGTAGTTATTTTAATCATACACCAGATCAGTAACTAACTGATTATTGATATAGAAGATTCAGTCTCAAAAACTTCAGCAACCAAACAGGATTATCAGTTTTTAATTAAGATCCTTACCAGTTGGAGAACTCATTTGAATAGAACTCAATTAATATATCATTCTTACTTGTGCTAATAAGTATATTATTTCAGATAATACTCTCGTCGGTTAAATTCATTGAGAAACAAGTGCCCTACACGTTTTTAAGACCATGGCTTGGCAACGGCCTCCTTGTTAGTAACGGTTGGTATAATATTTAATTGAAGAAATATCTTCCTTATTCCTATTAAGTGTGTTTCTGAATACTTACTAATATTATAAACGCGAATATGTTAGTTTGTTTATCTGTTTGCTACGATTTCTAGATGGTAGAGACACGCTAAAGCTATTATTAGCTTCAGCATAAATGGGTCGGCTCGCCCGCATTAGTACCACCCTGCCACAGAAACAACGAGGTCAAGTAACAGTGCTTGCATTACTACGTTTGGCTCGGTCAGTGAGAGCGCCGGAGGCCCACCTCCCATCTCCCCCTCCCCCAAACACAGGCTGACAACGCTCTTGCGACACCCCTGATGTTGCTAGTGTCTACGGACGGCGGTGATCACTTAACACCAGGTGATTCGCCTGTTTGCTTGCCTCCTATGATATAAAAAAAAAGAATGCACGCCTTAATACTCAACCACTTTATCATCACTTAGTACTATACAAAGGTGTTGCTTAAAAAATGACATATATCTTTCAGGTGACTTGTGGCAGGAACGTCGAAAGATGCTTACGCATGCTTTTCATTTCAATATCCTAAAGAAATTTCTTAATATTTTCATAGAAGAGACTGATACATTCCTAACAACAGTGCAAAAGGAAGTGACCCAGGAGAGAACTGATATAACACCTTTAATCGTTGATTCTACATTAAAGATTATGTGTAGTGAGTATGCAGATTTATGCAATGGTATATTTAATTAGGAAGATGTTTGCAAAGATCAATTACAAGATTAGTCAGTGGCAAATCAAATCTTGTTGGAAAAACCTGGACAAGACTGGCGCAGAGCAGGAGATAACATCATGAAAGAGAGGAAGCTCATATTTTGCAATGGGATAGAGAGAACCGTCCATAAGGATGAAAATATTTAATTTAAAAAATTGTATCTTAGTTTTAATTGGCCAATATCCTCTATATAATTAAGAATAATCGCCTACTCAGTGCAATAATTCGCACAAAATATTACTTTATCTATTAATAAGTTTAACCGTTTAAGGACCAAGTTAATCAATTTGGAAGAGTCTTGTTTTACAATAGTGAAAGAAAGAGAATATATTCCAGCTATGTAATAAAAATACATAAGAACATGTTAGATAAATTGATGGATATTAAAGATAATATTTTCTTATTACAGAAACAGCCATGGGATCGACGGTTCTAGAAAGTATTCAATCTATTTTTGATAAATATTTAAACGCTATACATAAAATAGGCAGATGCCTTACATACAGAATAAATAAGACATGGCTCCATGCTGAACCACTTTACGTATTAACAAAGATGCATAGTACTCAACAGATCGCAATCAAAGACTTACATGCTCTCACAAAAGAAATTGTAAGGGAGAGAAAAATGTACAGAGAAATAAATGGCACAGAAGAAAATTTAGAGGAGGAGTTTTACAAAAGAAAAAATACAATGGTAATGCTAGATTTGTTGTTAGAACAAGAGAAATT
Source organism: Antheraea pernyi (assembly GCA_015888305.1). Lineage (NCBI taxonomy): Eukaryota > Metazoa > Arthropoda > Insecta > Lepidoptera > Saturniidae > Antheraea > Antheraea pernyi. The sequence goes on along the minus strand of MU160057.1, from coordinate 31,620 downwards.
GGGTAAAATAGATGAAAACAGTATAAGAGAAGAAGTGGATACTTTTATGTTTGAGGTAAAGAACTTTAAAACAATCGTCCTCGCGATAATCAATGTACCATTTCACATTTGAATCATTTAAAAGCAATATTTTTGTTAATTAAATAGATGCTATTCTTGTACTGTTAGTATATAAGTTAAATAATTCAAGCTCTTCAAGTTAGTCGACTTTAATCCAGGAAAATTTTTACAATGCTTTACATTTATTTACAATTATCAATGCTTGTTATAGGGCCATGATACAACAGCGATGGCTTTGCGGTATTTCATTATGAGAATTGCCAACGAACGCGATGTACAAGTTAGTATAGTTTTTATTTTAAGTAATATACAAAGTAAAGTTCGCAACTTCTTATCTCTGCCATACCGTGAAGCTGTGGAACAATCTCCTGGCCAGTGTGTTCCCTTCTTTATATTATATGGGGTTCTTCAAGCGTAACGTGAAGAAAAGCGTAACGTGACGAGACATTTATTAGACAGTATCTCTCGGTAGTCGCCATTGTTTTTAGATTATACTGTGCTCACCATCAGGCACAGTAAGTCACTTTGCCCTTGCTACGATAAAAAAAAAACAGAATAATATGATTGTCTGTATCCAAAGATACTAAATTAGTAAAATTGTAATCACAGCCAGCCTTTGCTTGTTTGATTTATATACATACTTTACTCATAGTCAATATATTTTATTTTTAACTTTTTTATAATTTATTGACGTTAGCGTTTGACCACAATTACACCTGTTAACGCTGTGATCCAAGATAGTAATCGTGCTAAACGTAGAAAGGGGAATAGCTCTTATGTGTAGCTGTTAACTTGTGATTGGTAAATAGCCAGATGGGCATAGAAAATGTCATACCAGTATGTTATGACTTCATCACGATTTTCTTTCACCGAAAGCTCCGGCTAATTAACACGCATTCGAACTTACTGAGAAGCTTATAAGTACAAGTTTTGTAAATTTCATTAAGTCGTATTGATCGATTGATTTAAATATCGGAATGTTGATTCGATTCGGACCCGATATTCTATCAAAATTGTTTATGGAATTCAGTTATATTAACCAATTTATTTGTTGATACTTCATCCTTATATTCTTTAAGTTCTTAACGCCTTTTAAGGGAATAAGTAGAGTTATCGTTAAAAAACAGAAAAATTTTAAATGCTCGGTACATGCTTTATTTTTATAGCCTTTCTTCATCTGTTATATGCATGTTATTGTCAAAAATAACTTTGCGTCAGAATTTAAGAGATCAATTTGAATACTTTTCATTGTTTATTCCAGAATAAAATATATGATGAGCTTCACGAAATATTTGGAGTCTCGCAGCGCAGTCCGACAATGGACGATCTGAACAAAATGAAATATTTAGAGTGCTGCATTAAGGAGTCGCTAAGGATTTATCCAAGTGTACCGTACATAGCACGGCAAATCACAGAAGAAGTTGTATTAAGTAAAATGTCTTTAGATGTATTACAATTATCGGTACTTACTTATTAATACCACTGCAATGTAACCCTCCTGATGAAATAACGGCAGTGAACGATCAGTACCAGCCTGTATCTCCAAACAGAGCGTGCTCACGCCCACGCCCGCGTAACCACAGATCACGCCGCCGTGGTCTGGGGGTAAATTTCGCTCCCGCACACCAGATTTAGCCCCCCTCGGCAATGGCTCAAGCCTAGGCCCGTTCCTTCGGCGTGGAGCCCTTAAGTGCGTTGCTCGCGGGATACAGTGACATAAAATCTTGCATCACTGTGACGACATCACATATATCACCTGCACACACGTGCACGCATATACGCTTACACATGAAAGTGGAAGGGTTTTATTTTTTTCCCCTTCTTAAACTGAAATAGTTTAGAAAATTATCTGATACGAAATAAGATTTGTTGAGGTATGTATGCTTGGTACACATATATGATTCAACAACTCATATATGTATAAATAGTTAGGTTAGCTCAGATAGGTCGCGAATTGCATGTATCAGGCAACAGCCAAGCCGAGGTATGCCGTGCACCCTTGAGCTAGTTGTCAAATAAAATCGGCTGAGTGCCTTAAGCGCTCGCCTTAGTAGTCCGGTGAAGCTGGTAAAACCTTGCTAGGTAATTAGCGTAGTCAGTTCGAAAAAAAAAACAACTGCAATGCGATACCGCAGCAGCGTTCGTCAAACGCAGTGGTGTTAATACGTAAGTACGCAATTATCTATACGAATTATATCTTACGTGCGTCTTAAAGTACTACGCCATTTTTTTCTTGGTAATTATGTTAGAAGTATGATCATGCATTTATTGGGTCCCTCCTTAGTAACAGGTAACGTCAGCAAATCCTGGACCATGCGAACCACATGTCAGATATTTACCTAAAATGATATGTTATTGTAATAGGTTCTTTAGTAGGTTACTTCATTTGAGTTGAAGCTTGATTCTCAACTTTAAATTCAATGTATTTTAAATTATATTCCAATACCAGGCAGTGGTAGAGCCACGCTGAAGCTATTATTGGTTTCAGTGTGAATAGGTCGGCTCGCCCGGGGTAGTACCACCCTCTCATAGAAAACCGACGTTAAGTAAGTGTTTGCCATTGTTGCGTTTCGGTTGGTCAGTGAGAGCGCCGGAGAACCACCGCCCTTCCCCTCCTCTCCCCCTCACTCTCTTTACCCCAAACACAGGCTGGCAACGCACTTTCGACTCCTCCGGTGTTGTCAGTGTCCATGGGCGGTGGTGATCACTTAATCCCACAAGTTCTTTTGCCAGAAGGATAAGCTATTACTCTTTAGATTCTTAATCATCTGATGTTATTCTGATACTTCGTGTAATATACTCGTTCGTAATATTTTTCGTTCTAATGACACCGTATCCATCTTAAGAGACTAATTTCTAAAAACAACTAAATTAATAAATAAAAATAATTATCAATAATTATGTACGTTTTCCCAGGTGGTTACAGAGTACCCGCCAATACAATATGTAGCATTCACATATACGATGTACATAGGAATGAAGAGATTTATCCCGATCCCGAGAGATTTATTCCAGAAAGGTTTCTACTCGAAAACTGTATTAAGAGGCATCCGTATGCTTATATTCCTTTCAGTGCTGGACCTCGGAACTGTATCGGTAATTATGAACTTATAACTTACTTCTCTCATTTCTTTAATTGTATTACCTGCTTTATAAAATTCCGATATCTACGCCTAATGACTCTTTATATAATTTGGTTTTTACTACATAATCCCCTTATCAATTTTAATTTAGCTCTGTTAAATTTTCTCAATACTGTTTAGTTCCTACAGCTTAATCTCAATAAACACAATAAATAAGTGTTCAAAGAAAAACCTTTTCGTAATCATAGATGTAGGAATTCTTTTTTAATAACTGGTAATTGTTTCAGGGCAAAAATTTGCGCTTCTAGAAATTAAAACTATTATGTCAGGTCTACTTAGAAGATTTCGCTTGGAGCCAATTACCAGACCCAACGAAATTACCTTCGTTGCAGATATCGTGTTGCGTACTAAGGAACCTATTTACGTGCGTTTTAGAAAACGATACTTGAAATAATCTATATATTTTTATTTTATTTTATTTATTTAGGAAAACTTACAGCTATCACTAATGAAATAACAAATAAATAACATACAAAGTCTAATCACAAATTTTCACTTATAAAAATTATAAATAAAGAAAGAAAAGACAGCTACCAATATAGATGTACAAATAATAACATGATTACATACACAAAGTTGATAATATATAATACCTATAAATCTATTAATCTATTGATAAATAATATCAATACATTAACTAAGGGTGTCAATCTAACGTGTCTGTACTTAAAAGATTTTTGTGAAAAAAAATTCAACCATTTTTAGCAATGTCTGTCTGTTTTTTTGTATGAACATGCATCACTGCTAAAGTAATGCATTCACGATAAAACCTCAATAAGAAAATCATAAGGCATATTCTCGAGTTACATTTAGTCTTAGTTTCATTAAAATCAGTTCACTCTATCAAAAGTTATTGTAATTTTAACGACGACGCGACGTAAAGTAGAAGAGTAAATGGACTTAATATATTCAAAGAATTCTATTAGTCATTGTTTTTTTACCTTAGGTTCCACGCGGACGGAGTCGCGGGCATAGCTAGTAAAAAAGTAGTATATAGAGGTGGCTACTGATATTTATAACTAGAAATAATAATTGTATATCAATAATGAATTACGCTGTAGAGTTTTTACAGCAAACGTTTTTATAAATTGTCGTCAATTATTTTGCAGTTCGATAATCTACTTTTTTTTTACATCAAAGGAGGCAAACGCACAGGTGGGTCGCCTGATGTTAAGTGATCACCACCGTCCATAGACACTTGCAACACCAGAAGAGTCGCAACTGCGTTGCCGTCCTGTGTTTGGGGGATGGGGAAGGGGGATAAGAGGAAGGGAGGTGGGTTATCCGGCGCTCTCACTGACCAAACGAAACGCAACAATTTAAGCACTGTTACTTCGCGTTGTTTCTGTAAGAGGGTGGTACTACCCCGAGCCAGCCGACGCATTCAAGCTGAAACCAGTAATAGCTTCAACGTGTAATATCCAAACACATCTAATTAGTCATATTTGACCATCGACACTTTAAATATCAAAGGGACAATAAAACAAATTTTATATCCATGACTATTTAAACAAAATTAAATAAATTATGCTTTAATATACTTGATTATATTTGCCATCTTGTTTTCTTTTCCATATGTTAATTTTAGTGTATCAAGATGAATTCATTTTCACTTTGTCATTTATTCTTGTTCTATTTGTTCATCAATATTTATTGTTACATAATTTAATTTTTCAATATTATTAATTGTGTAAGTTGTATTGATTTGAAAGTATTGTAGGTTTTCAGGTTAGTATGCTCCTTCTTATTATCGTTATTATGTCGTTCATCGGAGTGTTGGCTTTAGCAATGCATTGTAAATAAATAAATAAACAAATTACACGAAGATAAAATTAATATCTGGTATTCATATCGTAACTTGATTGTGACCAACACGAAGGCCCTGCTCTCCCTTTCGCACCTACTGGTTCTTAAATAATGTTTACTCTTTTGCACATTATCACAGCACCGATTGTCTGTTGTCTTTATTACAATGGTCATGATATAATCAACAAAACATTAATTAACCCTCCTAGCCCGTGATAAAGAAGAATAAAGAATTGAGAGGTAATATAACATGCGAAATTAATGCACGATAAAGATAATTAATTGCACTTTTGTATATTCCATTAGGCAACCAATTTTCTTGATTTGTTTGTTATTATATTTTGCGTAGCTTTTGTCAATAAAAAAATTTTAAAGATTTTTTTATTTATAAGTCTCTATTCAAATTCCTTGTCTACGAGTTACAAAGTTTGTACAATAATCTAGACAGTTTTTAACATTTACAAGAAAATAAACACTTTAGCAAAAGCAAAAATATCTCAATAAAATTGATACTTTAAAAAATAATTAATTATGGTCGAACTTCGACCACCGGATGACGATTAGTTCATATAACAACTGATAATGACAATGACAATACAAATTATACAGAGCTAATAAAAACACAATTATTATTTGCTTTTAATTGTTGAATATTAATACATACAGGGATACGATAGTTTTGTGTTTCATGATAATGAGGATTGCTAATGAACCAGACGTACAGGTAGATTCGTAGAAAATATCCTTTTTTCGTCGAATATATTAAAGGTTTTCCATTTTACCACAATTTCACCTGTTTTCCTTTGACCCAAATACCTCTCGAGTCAGTTGTCGGATATTTGCCTAAGATTTTCAATTGTATACACATTCGGTAAAAGATTTTGAATTGTATACATATTTGAAAAAATATTTTCAATTGTATACATATTTGGCAATTGATTTTCATTTGACAGTTATAGCTGTTGCCACGTAGATCGGTGCAGCTTTCGAACATATTACTATTGAAATCTCATTGCTTTGTGGCTAATATTTCAAGTTAGAATATTTTAAGTCATAGTAATTTAAAGTTAACCATATTCAAGACTAGTTGACAACCGTGACTTCATCTACGTCGTCTATTATCTTAACGATATATTTAATGTACAGAGGAAAAATATAAGCAACAAACCGCTTGCTCCACTTCTGCACGGCATAGAAACACAAATCATTGAACACTTAGTGCTCATGAAAATCTTAATACGTATCGTAAAACTTTAATAACTTTATATTAAACTACTAGCGGGCCCGGCAGACGTTGTCCCGCCCTGATTATAAAAAAATCCTTGACAAACTATATACCAAAACGTTCCCCATTAATCACTTTATCCACTGGTGAAAACCGCTTGAAAATCCGTTCAGTAGTTTTTGAGTTTATCGCGAACAGACAGACAGACAGAC
>MU160057.1:0-11078 GCA_015888305.1 Antheraea pernyi | reverse complement strand
CAACAGAAGTGTAAACTCAAAACAATGGGATAACTGTTCTTTTTTGAAGCGGTCAGTGAGAGCGCCGGAGACCCACCTTCCCCCCTCCCCTTCCACTTTCTCCTTCCCTTTCCCTTCCTCCTCCCAAGACAGGCTGGCAACGCACTTGCGACTCCCCTGGTGTTGCAAGTGTCTATGGACGGTGGTGATCACTTACATCAGGTGACCCACCTGTTCGTGTACCTCCTATGATATAAAAAAAGGCCATTTACCTGGATACTAAATTCGACATTGATGCGTTTCGTTCGGTTAGTGAGAGCGCCGGAGGCCCACCTCCCCTCCCCTCTCCTCTCCCTCTCCCTCCTCTAACCCTTCCCCCCAAAGGATGGTAATGCACTTGCGACTCCTGTGGTGTTGTTAGTGTCTACTTAACATCAGGTAACCCACATGTTCGTTTGTCACCTATGATATATGTTTCATATCTTAAGGATCAGATGAGAGCTATTTCGTAATAAAAGAATTTTAATATTGATAATAGCTCGAAACAGTTTGCGCTCTGAAGTTGATTCTTGTCGTATCAGATGAGAGTATCATTTCTCATAGACCAAGTGAGTAGCTGTATCATGATAACAGAATTTTAGTACTGATAATCGCTAGAAACAACAACTTTGCAAATTGAACTGATAACTGAACTTTAGTATTTATAGTAGCTACAAACATCAGCTTTGGGTTCAGATGTTTTGTCTTACAGTATCGGATGAAAGATTCATTTCTCATGAGCTAGATGCATATCTTTGTCATGATAATACATTTTTTGTATAGTATTTAGTAATAAATATAGAGTCTACGCTGAAAAGTGTCATAGTGTCTGAATAATGTTTAATTCCTCATGGGCTAGGTGAGCAACTATATCGTGATAACTGAATTTTAGTACATATAGATATTAGCTACAAACATTGAGTATGCGCTCAGAGATTTAGATAGGAGAATTTTTAAATTAGCGTTTGCTTCTAAATCAAAAATAATTCTGGGAACAACATACTAGAAAACATCCGAATTGTAAGTTGTAATAGCTGTAGCATAACGGGGACCATATAATGGTCTTTGTGAAAAACGAACCCTAATTCCACCGACAAACTTTGCATCTCTAGCTTTGATACACTTTTCACCAAATAATTCGTTTCATTATAAACAAGACTTGAGAGACCATGTTCTGATAAACAATAATCCTTATCGTCGATTCTTTTAATTTTTTTTTTTAAATGCTGCAGCGTGTTTATGAGATTATTGTATATATTCTGAATAGATAATAAAATATAATAAAAAGAATGCGAATACGACATATCTATTTCTACCCATGAAGGAGCTCCCCAGCCGTTTCTGAGAGTACATTATGAGGTAATTTTGTTATTACTTAACGAAAGGAGTACAAATAAGACATATCTGTCTCTACCCATCTAGGAGTTCCATAATAGTTTTTGAAGTGGGTCCTCATTAGATCATTTTGTTCAGTCCTGTGGTCAGCTCTCGTCACTATGAACAAAACGACTACAAGGACGACATATCTATTTCTACCCGTTAAGGAGTTCGAAAACAACTTCTGGAGACCACCATCAGCTTACTTTGTTAAGGCATGTGGTAAGCTTTCATCACTACTAACAAAACTCGTCACTACTACCAGTCAAGAACTTCTATAACAGTACCCCAAATCCATCTACAGTCAAAACGTAAAAAAAACGAAAGTAATAAAAACCAAACTTAGAAATTTTGTTTCAACCTAATTACAGTGTCTCTTACTACTAGAAATATAAACCACTATAAAAAATTGGTCAGTTTTAAAAAATGATCAAAACGTTTTGTGAATTGTATACGTATTTTTTACAGCGGTTTTTTTATCTAATCGAATGCAAAGCAACGTATGCATCCACTCGCTACGGCGCCTGAACGCGGTCTGGCGCGACCGAATCATTCTTCCATACTTTTGTTTACATCGAATCTAAATATTGAAATAAATTGGACCTTATTTCATAGGTGTTAAGATCTACGTAACTGACATAAAATCGAGAAATCGAGAATGCTCAGATGTAGTATAGATAGATAACTTGGATTTTATTTTATGTCATTTAAACTTGACTATATGTAGCATAAGCAGGTTATTCTTTATTGAGAAAAACGTAAATTTACTGACGTTTTCATACCGAAAAGCAGGCTGTTTTGCACGAGGAGACAACGGAGAATTATTTTTTTTAAATGGAAACCTATTAATTTAAAAAAAACAATCATCTGTACTTCATTGGTGAAGGTTCAATGTATCTGTAGCTAGTCATTATAATTACCAAAGTTCAATAGTTTTGTAATTCTTACCGAAAAACAGTGAAAATGGCCCTATTTTGAGAGGGCGTCCTTAATCAAATTTTTATTTTATTCGATTAATGTGATATTACATACTATTTAGTATAAATTTATAATAAAAAAAAATATTCTAAAAAAAATCGACACATACGGAATACGCCGGAAGTGAAGACTCAAAACAATGAAATAACTGTGTCCTTTTTTGAAATTTTAAATCAATTAGGTATAGTCGAAATTATTTAAATTTCACAATTTGTAAATTTCAATTAATATTAGTCTGGGTTTCTTGTCTATTAGCACTCCGAGCAATATTTATATATATGATTTATTAATTAATCAAACATATGATTGGCTGCAAAAGCTCAATACAAAATATCAATATTACATGTATGCAGGCCGCTATACTACGCGTCGCTAGTCTGGCGGAAGCGCTATGCTAACGAACATGTCGAGGTCATCGGTAACGCAAACCCATATTTTTTTCTTCTACCAAATATATTTTTGGAAATCGCATCAACACGGCTAAAGACGTTGTCACTTCAAAAAAAAAAGATTAAATTAACAACCTTCTTCACGCCTTCTTCAATCAAAAAACCTAGTCGTTTTACCATTTCATCTGTTCTCTATTTATGCAATCTATAGATATATATAAAACTAAAGTATATGCATATTACAAACGAATACCGGAAAGGAAAATATTACTTTTTTTCAAATACTATAACACACTGTAACTAAATACTGTCCTAAAATACTATAACATATATAATTACACAGGTACACGTAAGTAGGTATATACTAATATTTGCAATCAAATATGGATGTTATATTTGAATGAGAATAATATTCATATCGAAACTGTTCAGTCTCTATGTCGGAACTTCATTTCAAACATCTGTTAGATTCAGAACGAGACAGTCGTACTTTTATTACTTGAATTTTGTATAAAAATATAGGTATAAGTGTCTAGAAAAATATCAAAAATATGTTTTTCTTTAGCTTTATATTGATATTTATATTATTAATTATTATATGTTTACATTTACGATATGGATATACAGGGAGATTGATTGCTAAAATGCCAGCGCCCGCCTGCCTCCCAGTATTTGGGCATGCCTACCTCATGGCTTTTCCTATGGGTGAGTTTAGTTACTCTTAGTCCTTCATCTACATTCAACTACAAATATGTGTGAAGTTCGATTCCCATTAGGATTTATTTTTATATATAGTTAGGAACAGCGGATAATTTAATATAAAGATATTTTTAATTGGATCACTGCATTATTTATTTATTTACAGTTTTAGGTGATGCAACAGACAACAGTCCGATGAATAATATAATAACTCATATATCGTGGTTTAATGCGTGTGATCTAAACCGACAATATGTTAAGTTAGCTTTAAGACTCCGTTCGGGGCACTATCCATCGAGAAGATCATGAGAAAAGCGGAAATCCCTTAACTGCGATGTATGTAAAAAAATTGAGGATGTGCATCATTTGATGATGGAATTTGCCTAGAACAGCATCGAAAGACAATTGTTGATGAGCAGTATGAGAAGAAGTTTTTTTTTATTATAGTAGGCAAACGAACACACGGGTCACCTGATGGTAAGTGATCACCTCCGTCCATAGAGTCAACACCAGGGGAGTTGCAAGTGCGTTGCCAGCCTTTGTTTTGGGGGAGGAAGGAGTGGGAGAAGGAGGAGGCGGAAAGAGGAGATGGTCCTCCGGCACGCTCACTGACCGAACGAAACGCAACAATGCAAATACTATTACTTCACGACGGTATTCTGTGAGAGGGTGGTACTACGCCGGGCGAGACGATCCATTCATTCTGAAACCAGTAGTAGCTTCAGCGTGGCTCTACCACCTCCAAACATTGGTATCTGTCACAGCGTCTTGGCTGTGAACTCTGTTCGGATGAAGCTAATATGCTGTGTAATTTGGTAATGATACCTCATTAGTGACACTCCTGATACAACTAAAAAGGTTAGGGACCAATAGGGGTCTGGACCGGGGAGGATGGGTCGGGGGTCCCATTGCACAGGTCCGGCGGACGGAGGAGACGGCCGGTGTGTACCCGGCTGTCTCCTAACAAGACGGGGCCCGGCGGCGGCGCTTTCGCTGCTGGGCCAACCGCTGGGGCGGCACGATGAAGTCTATAGAGATCTCGTGCCACCCCAACTATAGCGGCAGACGTACACCGTGGGGTTTTAGTCCGTGCGAGTCGGACATAACCCACCCTCTCCCTCGAGAGAATGGTGTATCCATAAGGGATTTCCTCACGTATAAAAAAAGGATAACGTCCGCCGGGCCCTCTAGTAGTATATTAATTATATGTAGTCTATAAATTATGAGGAATAGTGATATGTCTTGTATCATCGTTTGGAAAAGTAATGGACACGCAATAGAATCAAAAGATGAATCCCAAACCAATTTTTTTTAATACTACCATCAACTTTTAAAAATGATTTCAATTTTGTTTAAAATTCATCATCAATTATACTAAATATAATTGCTTCATCAGGTTGAACCGCACCACTGTAACCGCTGAGTTCTAAATCATGGATTACTTTTTGGTAATATTGCTTTACTCTTATGACAACATGAAGCAAAGTGACATGAAGTGAAAGTAGTCTTGTCATCTAAAAATTTTGACATTCAATAAGACCAAAGAGAATAATAATTATTTCAGAGGTTCCATAAATTTACTAAAGATAAATTATTTATCAATTAATTATTAATGTATATTATAAATTTACATATTATATTATTATAAAATTAACCTACAATTTGACCAGTTGATTTCAAAGGGTATATAAGGTAAGCAGCGTCAGTGATGTTAAAAATAATGAAGAGGTAATCGGAACGTAAGAGTAAAATGAAGTATGCAAAACGTCTTTTTCATTTACATGTGTGTATATGTTGTGTAAAATTCAAGCAGTAGTGTGAGTAATGTATATTTTAAATAATTTAATATGCTTATAATGCGTTTTATATAAATAAAATAGATTTCTGCACTTCTCATCCATATAAACTATAACTAAATTACAAGTTCATACGTTCGCGCATTTCGCTTAAAAAGGTGTACAAAGGTGGCTTCACGTATTAATATATAAGATATTTGATTTCTTATAGACTTAAAATCAAAGATAACTAATAGGATATATAGAATGCATTTCATCTAAGAAAATAGGCCAAGAGATAATAAAATATCTTTTACGACATTAACGCGGGCAAAGCGTTAACAAATGTATACCAATTCATATTTTATTGTTGACAAAGAATTATATTCACTTAATGAATCAATTATGTTTTTTTTTCCTCAGATGTTTTGTTCAAATTTTTCCGACAATTGCACGAGAAACATGGTCATTTCGTTTGTCTTTACGCATTCAATTACTATAATCTCAATATATATGAACCGGATGATGTAGAGGTAATATATAGTATGTTAATTTCTATATGTTTATAAAGTCGGTCATCAGCTGTGTAAACAATTATATTATACCGGAACACTGGTTGAACACTCGCAATATTCAAGGATATTATACTTCATGGTCACATTTAACATACAAAATGATATCAATACAAATATTAATAAATAACAAAGAGATTGTACAGTTTTTTTTTTTGTGTCATAGGTGGCAAACGAACAGGTGGGTTACTTGATGTTAAGTGATCACCACCGTCCATGGACACTAACAACACCAGAGGAGTCGCAAGGGCGTTGCTACCCTTGGGGGGAAGGGTTAGGGGACGGAGAGGGAGAGGAGAGAGGAGGGGAGGTGGGCCTCCAGCGCTCCACCAATAATATCTTCAGCGTGGCTCTACCACCTACAAAAATAAAGATATAAAATAAACTTATTAAAAAGTTTTTGTAATATCTAAACCGTTTTACTTGTGCTCAATACAATTACGCAAAATAATTGCAGTATAGGTTATCTATGGTTAAAGAACAATCGATTTTGAATAAAAAAAGCCACTATACGAATGAATAAAATTCTGAAAGTAACTTTTTTTTTGTTTTTTTTTTTTATATCATAAGAGGCAAACGGACAGGTGGGTCACCCGATGTTAAGTGACCACCACCGTCCATAGACACTTGCAACACCAGGGGAGTCGCAAGTACGTTGCCAGCCTGTGTTAGAGGGGGAGGAAGCGAAGCGGAAGGAGAGAAGAGGAAGGGGAAGACAGATGGGCCTCCGGTGTTCTCATTGACCGAACGAAGCGCAGCAATGCCAGCATTGTTACTTCACGTCGGTTTTCTGTGAGAGGGTGGTACTACCCCGGGCGAGCCGACCCATTCATCCTGAAACCAGTAATAGCTTCAGCGTGGCTCTACCACCTACATTACACCTTTTGATTATCTGATCTATTTATATTATTTTAAACATAATTGAGAACTCTATCTATATATAATGGATATGACTAGATTCATTGCAATGTTCATCGTGTTTAGTTTGAAAACAAAAAAGCATTGTCGACACAGACACCGCTTGCATACAGAATTAACGGTTTCTGCAGTTTACTCAGAAAACGATATCTGTTAGAAGTAATTTACTTTTGTAGTTTGTCCTATTTGTATTTCTGTTCCTATAGATATTCACATCAGATAGAGGTACTTTCACATACTTCACTGTCTATAGATTTCTTATTGGTATACATAAATACTCTTCAATGGTACCTTGTTTTAAGGTCTGTAAAAATGACAATATGATTTCAGATTATCTTGTCTTCAACGCGTTATAATACAAAAACGATACCGTATATGTTCCTGAAACGTGGCTCGGCGATGGACTTCTTATTAGCAATGGTAAGAATTAATAAAGGAATGCATTTTTATTCATCAACTAGTTGATACCCGCGACTTCGTCTTTGCTTTTTATTAACTTAAAAGTATATATTACGTACAGAGGAAAAAACATAAAAATATGGAAAAAATAAATATACTATGCTTAGAAAATTTCTTTACGTACAACTAACTTCTGCCCGCGACTTCGTCTGCGTGGAATAGTGACTATCGACTTCCACAATAAATGAGCTATGTAACATTGAATGATTTTTTAAAATCGGACCATTAGTTCCTGAAATTAGCGCGTTCAAGCGAACAAACTTTGACTTTTTGTAATATTAGTATGGACTAACTTGTTCCCGCGACTTCGTCCGCGTGGAATAGAAACCTTGGACTAATGGTAATACATAGCGGAAGTTTTTACAAGGAAAAAAAAACGATTTGGAACATTGTTGCTCCGCTCCTATTGGTCTTAGCGTGATGATATATAAGCCTATAGCCTTCCTCGATAAATGAGCTATCTAGCACTCAGAATTGAGATTAGCGCGTTCAACCAAACAAACAAACCCTTCAGCTTTATAATAGTAGTATAGATTACAACTCTTTTGATAGAATGAAACAAAGTCTAAGTTACCCTCGAAGTGGGGTTTTATTCGTGAACCCAGTTCTTTAACAGTGATGCTTGTTCACACAAACAGACAGACAGACAGACATTTCTAAAAACGATTGAAATGTATTTTATTACTACTAGTATCTACTTGCAACAATGTTTTTCACGAAAATCTAAAAATCTCTTTCTTACCCATGCATACACTACTTACCCCACTTTTCTACGACCGGAAAACACAAAGCTGAACGCCACTGCTTATAAAGTCGTGTATTTTTTTAAATTTAATAACTTTCTGTTAAATGAAGTAATCGTGATAATTATTGTCTAGATAATGAGTTGGTGTATATAAAGTAAAGCGAGAAAAAATGTATCGAAATCTATCCAGTAGCTTTTGAGTGTTTTTTTTTTATATCATAAGAGGCAAAGGAACAGATTGGTCACCTGATGTTATCACCGCCTTCTATAGACACTGGCAAAACCAGGAGAGTCGCAAGTGCGTTGCCAGCCTCTGTAATGGGGATGAGGGGCAGGAGTGCGGAGGCGAGGGAGGGAATGGGGAGAGAGGTATGGGCCTCCGGTGTGCTCATTGACCGAACAAACGCAACAATGCAAGCACTGTTACTTCACGTCGGTGTTTCTGTGAGAGGGTGGTACTATTCCGGGCAAGCCGACCCATTCATGCTGAAACCAGTAATAGATTCAGCGTGGCTCTACCACCTTATAAAATTCGTAATGCGCGCACAACGACAAACTTCCGTCATTCTATTTATATATAATATAAGATAAGAAGATACTCAAATAGATCAAGCAAATAATATAGATATGCAAAGAACAAATATTATTTTTTTTAAATAAAATGTAAACATCTTAACCTAAAATTTCTTCTTTTTGTGAATTTCTAAGTGCATTTGAATGACTTTTTAAATTTTTTTGATAATAGGAAAAACATGGCAACACCGAAGAAAGATGCTGACGTCTGCTTTTCACCTAAGTGTGCTAAAAAATTTCATACATATTTTCAATGAAACCACAAAAAAATTCCTAGAGAAAGTGGAAATTGAGACGAACAAAGCACAGACAGACCTTCTACCTTTCATTTCAGATGTAGCCCTGAAGATTATGTACGGTTAGTATAGATAATATTATTATTTATATTTCTGTTTCTACTCAAATTTCTAAGTTCAAAACATTTGCAGAATAGATAATATTATATTATTATTTATATTTCTGTTTCTACTCAAATTTCTAAGTTCAAAACATTTGCAGAATAGATAATATTATATTATTATTTATATTTCTGTTTCTACTCAAATTTCTAAGTCCAAACCATTTGCAGAATAGATAATATTATATTGTTATTTATATTTCTGTTTCTACTTAAATTTCTAAGTTCAAAACATTTGCAGAACAGATAATATTATATTATTATTTATATTTCTGTTTCTATTTAAATTTCTAAGTTCAAAACATTTGCAGAAACATCAATGGGTACGTCTGCGAACAAAGATACGAATTCAGTATCAAATAGGTATATTGAAGCCGTACACATTCTATGCCAATGTTTGATACAGCGACTGACTAAGCTATGGTTGTATGCGGACTTTATATTTAATATTAGCAACGTGGGTAAGCAGCAGAGTGTTGCATTGAAAGATTTACACCAGTTTACCAAACAGATCATTGTTGATAGAAGAGAATATAGGAAGATGAACAAATTCGAATTAAATGAAAATGATGATAACGGAAAAAAGAATAGATTGGCTCTTTTAGATTTACTGCTTGAAGAGGAAAAGCTTGGAAGAATCACTGAGTACGGTATTAGATCAGAAGTGGATACGTTTTTGTTTGCGGTATAAATTATTCTTTTATATCATGACCTATAAAATCGATTTATTAATACAGATATTGTGTACCTTTTGCCTTCTTTCTAATCAAATGCAGCGATTGCTACTCTGAGGCAAGGTATATATTTGTGTGAATTATTGATCTTAATATGAAAACACAATGAGTAGTTAACTATTTTTATACATTCGAAGTAGAACTAATAGAGTCGGTATTTATCAATATGTAATAGTTTATTTGTTTCTGATAAACTTTATATTCTACCTAATAGTTTTTATGATGTATTGTTTTATATGTATGAAGAGTATCTGAAAGAGATTGCTAGTAATGAGACCATTCTTTGTATTAACCACTTAATTTCTTAGATGCACTTTATATTCTACCTAATAGCAAAATTGATGTATTGTTTTATATGTATGAAGAGTATCTGAAAGAGATTGCTAGTAATAAGACCATTCTTTGTATTAACCACTTAATTAAAATGTTCAACGGAATGTATATTCAACAGCGTATAATAAAGTTTAACTATATAAATAAAAAGAGAAACATAGTGTAGGTCGCTCTCTAAGGAGATACTGTGAAAGGCTACAGAATTTTTAAGTGGTAGAGCCACGCTGAAGTTATTACTCGTTCAGCATGAATGGGTCGGCTCGCCCGAGGTAGTACCACCCGACCCAAAGAAACACCCACGTGAAGTAACAGTGCTTGCATTGTTGCGTTTCGTTCAGTCTGTGAGGACACCGGAGGCCCAACTTCCCTATCCCCCAAACACAGGCTGGCATCGCACTAGCGAATCCCGTGGTGTTGCTAGTGTCTATGGACGACGGTGATCATTTAACATCAGGTGACCCACCTGTTCGTTTGCCTCCTATAATATAAAAAAAATGAAACTGAATGTGAAAAACCACAGATACGAGAAATAGATGAACTTTGAGAGAGGCCTAAATCCAATAACTTATTGAGGACTTATAATGATAATAACAAAATATGATTAAGTCTCAATAGCTACTATCTAAGCCTATATTATCTAAAAGTAAAATCTGAACGGTGGATAGTAAAAATTGTAAGTATATTAAAAGTAGAACTTAATTTCTAGGGTCATGACACAACAGCGAGCGCTTTTTGCTTTATGATCATGCAACTAGCTAATGAAAAGGAAATACAGGTTGGTGAATATTACAAATAATATTAAGCCTATTCACAATACACATTTTAATTATTATTCTTAATCTAATACTTTATGTCTACAGATAATTATTAAAAAACCCTAGTATTAAGGAGGCCTCTCATGAAAATTACATTTTATCATAAACAGTTAGCTCGGAACTCTAGCGTACTTATAATAACTAGCAGAAGAGTAAAACTGCTTTTTTGTTCATACTGAAATGAATTAACAAATTCCAATTAATCTAATACATAGAAAGCGAATGCAATGATAGAAAAAAATTGTTACAAACTTCAATTATGTGTATTATATTTTATCATTACATATTACAAGATA
>MU160056.1:89165-108358 GCA_015888305.1 Antheraea pernyi | reverse complement strand
ATATTGTATACATATTTATTAGTATTAAATAGTGGATGTATAGTGAATGTACAATATATATGTAAAATGATATGGGACAAAAACAGGAATTTGATATAATTGTACTCGTAAATATAGTTTAAAAAAGTGCTTTGATATCGTAAGATCTGTCTGACACTACGAACCTCATGTGAGTTCATGCTGTTTCTTTCTCATTTCCCACCGCCCCGCGCATACCTAAGGCGCCGTACAGCGGTTGCGGACAGACCATAGTAAATGTTGCTTTTTCAGACGAAAGTAAGTATATCGATTTTGCGGATGGCGAACGGGGGCATGTAATGTAGTTGCGACGATTTTTTTTCTACTAGATATTCTTTATTCAAGTTTTAAGGTTTATTAATGAAGCTTAACTCGTTGTTTGTATTATTGTAAACATCCCTTTGACCATCCATTCCCCTCCATCTGCCACTTAGGTCTAGTGATTCTGCTCGTCATGTCGGTAACTTTGATTAATTTACGGATGTTCTCGCTTCCGATTCGATCACGCGAACAAACTTCGAACATAGACCAATTTATTGCCCTTTTAGCGTCCTTGAGTTAACCGTTCTTTGAAAGCTGTTTTGAAAATACGATTTTAAAATCTACTCTTGAACAATAAAACCATAAACCATTGAACGTTTCTTGATGAAGCTTTATAGTAATTATAGTATAGTAGTATATGTATATGTATAAAAAAAAAAATAAAAAAAAATATTCTCGGAACCACGCTCTAACGTTTCAAAAATTGATTTTAGACCTTTTTTGTAGAGCGTTAAATTATCTACAAAAATAATAAATGGGTAATATGTAAAATGATATGGGACAAAAACAGGAATTTGATATAATTGTACTCGTAAATATAGTTTAAAAAAGTGCTTTGATATCGTAAGATCTATCTGACACTACGAATTTCATGTGAGTTCATGCTCTTTCTTTCTCATTTCCCACCGCCCCGCGCATACTTAAGGTGCGGTACAGTGGTTGTGGACAGAAAAGTTGCTAGTAAAGGTTGCTTTTTCAGACTAAAGTAAGTATATCGATTTTGTGAATGACGAACGGGGGCATGTAATGTAGTTGTGACGAATTTTTTTATATTACCTTTCTACTAGATATTCTTTATTCAAGTTTTAAGGTTTATTAATGAAGCTTAACTCGTTGTTTGTATTATTGTAAACATCCCTTTGACCATCCATTCCCCTCCATCTGCCACTTAGGTCTAGTGATTCTGCTCGTCATGTCGGTAACTTTGATTAATTTGCGGATGTTCTCGCTTCCGATTCGATCACGCGAACAAACTTCGAACATAGACCAATTTATTGCCCTTTTAGCGTCCTTGAGTTAACCGTTCTTTTTTTTTTTATGTCATAGGTGGCAAACGAACAGGTGGGTCACCTGCTGTTAAGTGATCACCACCGTCCATGGACACTAACAACACCAGAGGAGTCGCAAGTGCGTTGCCATCTTTTGGAGGGAAGGGTTAGGGGAGGGAAAGGGAGAGGAGAGAGGAGAGGGGAGGGGAGGTGGGTCTCCGGCGCTCTCACTGACCGAACGAAACGCAACAATGCAAGCACTGTTACTTCACGTCGGTTTTCTATGAGAGGGTGGTCCTACCCCGGGCGAGCCGACCCATTCATGCTGAAACCAGTAATAGTTTCAGCGTGGCTCTACCACCTTAAAACTATCTATTCTATTATATATCTATCTATTTATCTATAGATATATATATATCTATTATAACTATCTCGACATGCGTTGTACAAGCCGTCAGTCACATAAAAATATTGTATATATAGTTTGATTATTGCATACATTTGATGTAAATGGGAAATATTACCACGGAGCATGAATTCTGACTTACCACAAAAACTGGAAAGTTCCAACATGGCGACAATCTCTTGTTAGTTCATTGAAATGAAAAAACCTAATTTTACTATTCACTATATGAAATAACATAAGTTAGACGACAGTTGAAGAATATAGCGTCTTGAGAAATTGTGCCTAGTGTTAACACTAGAAAGTATTCTATTACGCAGTAGCATAATCCTACGCATTGATCCAATTACATTAAAACATAATCGACTATAAAGAAAATGAAAAAGCGTATTTCGAGAATATTAATTTAGGAAATAATAAAAAATTACACAGCCATAATGTAGAAATATGAAATTAAAAACCGAATTAATTATAGTAAAAGAAATTAAAAACAACATCATAAATAATTCTCATAGAGAGCGCTGCTATTAATGGATTTCCCAAAAAACTTTGTTTCGTGTAACTACAATTGTTTGGGTGCATAGTAAAATGAAACTCAGTAAATCAAGTTCCATAGTGAGTCATGTTGTATGTATCATTGGTTGTATTCTTGAAGTGAAAACTTTTTTGCGCGCGTCGATCGGTATTTTTGACAGGGGATCGTATTGCGCTTGCGCGGTTTACGTCAAACTAGCGACGTGTAGTAGGGACATTTCACGTGAAGCGGACAACGAAAAAAAGGTGAGGTTATGTGAAGCAGCTAGAGAACCTTACAATTGTTGCAATTTTGCTGTATTTTATGGTATTTGGACGAGCAACTAACCAGCTGCGGGTGGTGCTTTAGAATGACGATTATGGCACAGTGGTATAGACAAACGGCAACCCGCGATATAATAAAAAAATTATATCTATATGTGATAGCTCTGTTATATTGATTTGGCCTACTGATGTAATATGAACGCACGTCTAAGGCGGAGAAAAGCAATAATGGCCTCCAGAACACTGTAGGCGGTAAATGACTTCATGCGACCGTTTCATTACTTTGTGACCTATCTTTTCCTTTTAAAAGATCGTAACACGTTAAGGATACGAGTTAATTGAACTTCTCTAACAAATACAAAGACATTTCTGTTCTTTTGGGGGCTTCTGATGAACGTCTAAGTACAGTGTTGCGAAAGATTAGTTTTTTTTTAAATATTGATTTTATGAATCCTAACATTTTATCTTCAACACCACTTGCAAGCTATTGCAATGAATCGGAAATTTAGGCGAAATAATATAAACAAATACTGTTACAATAAAAGCGTGTCAGCAATTTCATGTACTCGATGTGTAGATGTTTTGATTTATCTCATACTACTGCTTCCTCACTTTAATATGAATTAGCATCTTCATTATTTCGTTAAGTTTCTACTCTTTATAAATAATAATGGATTTATAATAATTTCAATGGCCCTTAAAGTAAACCTACTCTGTGTTTAATAATATTAAATTAGATGTAAGTTTTTCTAACAATAGCAATAAACAAAAGAATGTCGATGGAGTCATAGGGACTGCCGACAGAAGTAACAACTCAAAACAGTGGAATAACTATGTTCTTCTTTGAACTATTAAATCAATTATAGTAGGATATATTTATATTTTATAATTTCTAAATTGAAATTATAAACATTAGTTTGATTTTCACATCCAATGGCACTCCGAGAAATAATTACATAGATTTTTATACAGTCTATTAGTTAATCAAACATACAATGGGCTGCACAAGATCAATAAAAATATCATTATTACAAATGGCGGCTAGTCTGACATAAACGCAATACGTATATTTTCTTAAGGTATTATTTGTAGCGAAAATATTTATTACCTTTAGTTTTACAAAGTCCACTTATAAAAACAAATACCTAAATAAAAATGGAGATTTCATTGAGATAAAGTTTACTTTGTACAGCATGTTAATGGGTGAAGTTGGTCAGAAAAGTAGATATGGACTTAATACATTCAGATGATTTTATTAGTCATTGTTTTTTTACATTAGGTTCCACGCGGACGGAGTCGCGGGCACAGGTATATATAATAAGAATATACCCTTTCAAAATTCATATAAATTGTCATTCCCTATCAATAAGCATATGAAAGTGGTCAGTTAGTTTTTCGAGTTAAGATAGAAAAGAAATCCGTTGACGTCAGAGCATCTGACCTCAATTTTCACGGTGGCCACTATAAAAATTAAGGTCAGATGGAAGATTGACATTATTACCCTCTTCCATTAACATAACGAACCCGGCAATCAGTAGGAATACTTAAATTACTAAACCCCCCACTGAGCGTGTCAGGGTATTGGCTACTAAGTAAAGTCGTGATAAATTAGTTTAAATTTAAATATGTTTTACCAACATTTACTTGTATATACACAAACAAGAACTAACTGTGGCCGTGCCTTCGTCCGCGTGGAATTTAATGTAAAAAAACAATGATAAATAAAGTCATGTGAATGTATTTAGGCAAATAACATATCTATTTTTCTTTCGTACTTAAGTCCTGTCGTCATTAAAATTACAATAGCGTGTGAACTGATTTTAATGAAACCAATAAATACTAAATGTTACTCGTAGTTGGCAAACTCGTCATCCAAAAGAACCAAACAATACAAAATTGGGATTTACTCGAAGAGCCGCTATTTTATGGAAATAATTATGGTTAAAAACACATTCTCGAGCTTGCATTAGCTCAATATGTACTTTTCGCGAGCGACTAGCTGTTGCTTTTGTTGATTTCTAAAAACGTGCCTATTTTCTGAAGGCCTACGTTTCAAATATGTTTATTCGTCTCTTACTTAGATAAGTTGATATATAATATCCCGTGTCAGCTCGAAACACTCTGTGGAAGAGCCGCAAATAAGGAGTGAAAAAGCCGCATGCAGTCCGGGAACCGCGGTTTGCCGATCTATGTCCTAACCCTTGACCACGGCACAAAGCCCGCCTGCACTAATACTTCGATCACCACATGGGGAAATCCTACATGAACTAGCCACTCACCTTGGGAGGAAAGTGGGTAATGTGAGACTCAAAAACTCCATGGTCGCTTTGTGCAACTCCAGTGCTTAGCTCGGCGCAGCCTTAAACGTCACCGGACCCCGACCTTGTTAGGAGATGACCGTGTACACGAAGACAGTCTGCTCCATCAGCCTGACCTGGGCCCACAGATAGTTTCCGCAATAAATAAGCTGTCAAAAATCAAATCTAACTGTTACAAAGATTATTGCGTTAAGATAAACAAAAAAAAACATCTCTTCAGCTTTATAATTAGTATATATGTAAAATATTGTAGCATAGATTAATAATATAATTTTTTGTATCGTTTTTCCACAAAGATTATGTTATGGTTCGATGAGCAAAATTATTTGTTATCAAAAGAAACTGCCTTATAATGTTCTAAAGAAATTATTATTTTGATAACTATTGTAATATATTTCATTACACGTACAATTAAAACTGCTGCTCTGAATACTATTTTAATCTATAAACAAATTATATTATGCTATACTTAAGAGCTTAAAAGCTTAACGTGTTACAGTCTTCGGTTATATGGCCATTTAACTAACGCTAATGTAATTGACACTATCCTGTGCAAAATCACGAAATTAGTACTCCATATTAAACTAATAACTTGAATTATTTTACGCAGCGCGAAGATACCAACGTATTAGTTCGAACGTATCGTGCCTGGGAAATTTGAACAATCTCGTGATATTCTGTATTTAGGTTAATACCTCTACAATATGACATACATGAAATTAAACAATGACTCTAATATAAATGAAACGGGGTACAAAAGGCCAACAAACTTGCTGGCGGTGTCGCTTGATGCTTTACTATATTGCCCGTAATAAATGCAACTAAGCTTTTTATCGCATTATTGGGAGTTATTTCTTTTACGTTTATTGATATGTATTACTATCTCAAATTTAGAACGCAGATTCGTCATATCAACAGACATTAACAATATAATGATCCTGATTGATATATAATTGGAAATACAAAAAACTCTGTGACATACAAAGACTCAAACAAAGTTCCATGAAATTGCCGTCTCAGAATTCCAACAATTCAACCACAAGAAAATACCGCTAACAAATATTTTAATCAAGAATCCAGATTAATAAAAGCGAGTAAAATAAATAGCTTCCTTATAATATATTTGCGCGGAGATAATCCCAAGGGTCGTCACAAATTATCCTCCAGCTACTGATAAATTCGACCTTTATTCTCGCTGTGAAAGAGTATTTAAGCTTTATTTATCATCATAATTATAATATATATACTGTATTAAATTAATAGTTACAATGTTATTAGGTTTTTTTGGACTCCGTATATTGTCTTGGTCGACTAGTAGTTTGACCGTTGTTATATCAACCCGATGTCCATAGATTCGAACGTCGGTATGTCCTGTTCCCGGTATGTATGTGCTAATTTAAATCAATAACACTATCGGCTGATGGTCAAAGAAAACATCGTGAGGAAACTTGAACCTGAGAAATGTTCTTGTAGTACTACCGTATATGATAAAACATAGAAATGTGAATTTCTTAGGTTTGAAATCCCCAATACGTCACGGGTTCGCGTGATGATTATACACACACTTTCCTTCGGGAAGGGGTCCATGGCCCTGCAGTAGATTTCTTATAAACTGATGGTGATGATATTGTCTTGACTAAAACCACTTTCATTACACGGTCGTTCCTGTCTACATATTAAAATTACAATAGCGTGTGAACTGATTTTAATGAAACCAATAAATACTAAATGTTACTCGTAGTTGGCAAACTCGTCATCCAAAAGAACCAAACAATACAAAATTGGAATTTACTCGAAGAGCCGCTATTTTATGGAAATAATTATGGTTAAAAACACATTCTCGAGCTTGCATTAGCTCAATATGTACTTTTCGCGAGCGACTAGCTGTTGCTTTTGTTGATTTCTAAAAACGTGCCTATTTTCTGAAGGCCTACGTTTCAAATATGTTTATTCGTCTCTTACTTAGATAAGTTGATATATAATATCCCGTGTCAGCTCTAAACACTCTGTGGAAGAGCCGCAAATAAGGAGTGAAAAAGCCGCATGCAGTCCGGGAACCGCGGTTTGCCGATCTATGCCCTAACCCTTGGCCACGGCACAAAGCCCGCCTGCACTAATACTTCGATCACCACATGGGGAAATCCTACATGAACATGCCACTCTCCCAGGGAAGAGAGTGGGTAATGTGAGACTCAAGAACTCCATGGTCGCTTTGTGCAGCTCCAGCGCTTAGCTCGGCGCGGCCTTAAACGTCACCGGACCCCGACCTTGTTAGGAGATGACCGTGTACACGAAGACAGTCTGCTCCATCAACCTGACCTGGGCCCACAGATAGCTTATAAGTTTCCGCAATAAATTGATTATTGCGTTAAGATAAACAAAAAAAAACATCTCTTCAGCTTTATAATTAGTGTATATGTAAAATATTGTAGCATAGATTAATAATATAATTTTTTGTATCGTTTTTCCACAAAGATTATGTTATGGTTCGATGAGCAAAATTATTTGTTATCAAAAGAAACTGCCTTATAATGTTCTAAAGAAATTATTATTTTGATAACTATTGTAATATATTTCATTACACGTACATTTAAAACTGCTGCTTTGAATACTATTTTAATCTATAAATAAATTATATTATGCTATACTATAAATAAATTATATTATGCTATACTGAAGAGCTTAAAAGCTTAGCGTGTTACATTCTCCGGTTATTAAACGGTAATGTAATCACTATCCTGTGCAAAACCACGAAATTAGTACTCCATATTAAACTGAAAACTTGAATTATTTTACGCAGCGCAAAGATACCAACGCATTAGCTCGAACGTATCGTGCCTGGGAAATTTGAACAATCTCGTGATATTCTGTATTTAGGTTAATACCTCTACAATATGACATACATGAAATTAAACAATGACTCTAATATAAATGAAACGGGGTACAAAAGGCCAACAAACTTGCTGGCGGTGTCGCTTGATGCTTTACTATATTGCCCGTAATAAATGCAACTAAGCTTTTTATCACATTATTGGGAATGATTTCTTTTACGTTTATTGATATGTATTACTATCTCAAATTTAGAATGCAGATTCGTCATATCAACAGACATTAACAATATAATGATCCTGATTGATATATAATTGGAAATACAAAAAACTCTGTGACATACAAAGACTCAAACAAAGTTCCATGAAATTGCCGTCTCAGAATTCCAACAATTCAACCACAAGAAAATACCGCTAACAAATATTTTAATCAAGAATCCAGATTAATAAAAGCGAGTAAAATAAATAGCTTCCTTATAATATATTTGCGCGGAGATAATCCCAAGGGTCGTCACAAATTATCCTCCAGCTACTGATAAATTCGACCTTTATTCTCGCTGTGAAAGAGTATTTAAGCTTTATTTATCATCATAATTATAATATATATACTGTATTAAATTAATAGTTACAATGTTATTAGGTTTTTTTGGACTCCGTATATTGTCTTGGTCGACTAGTAGTTTGACCGTTGTTATATCAACCCGATGTCCATAGATTCGAACGTCGGTATGTCCGAAAGAATTTTTTCGGAGTTTGTGTACACATACAATAACACTATCGGCTGATGGTCAAGGAAAACATCGTGAGGAAACTTGATCCTGAGAAATGTTCTTGTAGTACTACCGTATATGATAAAACATAGGAATGTGAATTTCTTAGGTTTGAAATCCCCAATACGTCACGGGTTCGCGTGATGATTATACACACACTTTCCTTCGGGAAGGGGTCCATGGCCCTGCAGTAGATTTCTTATAAACTGATGGTGATGATATTGTCTTGACTAAAACCACTTTCATTACACGGTCGTTCCTGTCTACATATTTGGGCTTTTTTAATAAGCCTACCTTTTACCTTCTGTTAAACTGTATTATTTATTTAATATTATAAAGTAATATGCATGTAGTCTATTCAATTGAAATGATCCTTACAGCTTATAGCTATATGTATATCCAGAACTTGTAAAACAATTTTTCATTAGGGTGCCTTTCAGACTGCCTATATATCCAGTCTCTTTATTTGGCCACAAAAGCTACAAAACCAATCTAGTACATTGTTCCATTACTCCCAGATTATCACGTCAATATAACGAATTGTATCTTCTGTATTGTATATGTGAACGTTGTTTCTTTTATTTATGTTATATTATGTTCCTGTTGTCGATTCTTTTCGAATAAATAAATAACTGACCTCAAAATGCTCACAGAACTTATGCCAGTCACAATTCGCTACTACTATAGAGAATTTAGATGGAACGCCTTCTACGTTCGTGTTACCAAACTATTTACTTCGAATCGGAATACAGTAATGTGTGCACTACTGCTTTGCAGTAGATATTCATTTGATAGTTGCGCTTCGCCTCTCAAGCATAGCATGCTAAATTATAACTCAGTATTAGGAAATACCAAAAAGACGAGAAACTCTGAAACTGCAGTAAAATTTCGTAATAGTCAAACCAAACATACACTAAAACAAGAAATGCGGTAGTTGACCAAAATCCAATTATCCGGCGCTCGATCGATCTCAATCTATCGCAAGGAAACATACCAATCCAATTACAAGGACAGTTTGCACGTTTGTTTTCCAATCTACTATAGGTAAGTCAGTGCGATCCGTGTTGGATATTAAAGTGCATACTCCATTGAACACAATAATAAAATTATAGAGTAGACACACTTTTTCTTTGACTTCTATATGATTGCTATCTTGAATTAAAATTTTGCGACTAGGTAGCTTATTATCGGTCTGTTATAGAAGATATCTTACCAAATCAGTAAATACATCCAACATTTTATTATAGTATTTAACTTTTGTTAACATTCCACCGCATATGATAATAGATAACGATGTGGTTTAAAACAACGACTGGGATAACAGAGACCATTGGAATGTAAAGAACAACCGGCTCGCAAAAGACTGTATCGGACACCGACAAAGGTAGCTACCCAGACGAGCATTAGCAAAACCCTTAGCACCATGCTATGGTTTTCCTTCACCGAAAACCTTGGTTTATTGTAGACTTGAACCTACGTCGATCAATACAGTATCTAACTACACTACCACTACGACAGCATCGCTTTGAACTACTTCAAATAAATTCTTCGATGATTGTAATTATTTGCCTATATAATAAACACGCTACACAAGTCATATATCAGCTAACCTAGATAAATATATGATATAACCCAAATAAATCTCTAATCAAACATTTGCATTTTGAATGAATGATGAATTAAAAACTTAAAACTGTACAGAAGATAAAGGCCCAAATTATGCAGAGATAAAACTAAGGAGGCCCAAACTATGAGTACATAATGGAACCAAGTTGTTATGAGCCCACTTCTATGTTATAACATAAATAAATTTATTACTAAGAGTTCTTTGCCCGCTTACAATCGTTTTTATTGTTATTGTAAGCCGCAGTGCACACGGTTTTCCTTTAAAAGGGTATGAAAAGGTCCATTTACGGAGGTTTGGATTCGTTAAAGCAATACCTTTTTACCTTGCAAAGCTTCTAATTTTTTACAAACGTTTTTAACGTATATATTTTTTGTTCTCACTATATCAAACACGCAAAACATATATGTAATTCCATATTTAAACAAAATAACAGAACTGAATATAGTCAAATTCAAAAACAAACCTATACCTTTATTATATCACAAAAGGCAAACGAACAGGTGCGTCACCTGATGTTAAGTGATCATCACCGTTCATAGACAATTGCAACACCAGGAGAATCGAAAGTGCGTTGCCAGCCTGTGTTTGGTGGAGAGCATAGAATTATGAAACCGCTTACACTTAACTACGCGCGGTTTTTTACTCTATGGTGGAGAGAGTAGTGAGGAATGGAGGAGGGGGAGGGGTGGTGGCTAGACCTGTGATTAGTGGAAATTAACATAAGGTTAAACAACCCTAGAATAGGTATATTCGTCTAATATTAGAAAAGCAATAGAGAAGAATTACAAAGAAAAAGTCCATAAGTGAATATAAATATACAATGTTATCTTTAAATTCAAACTTTTACAATGACAAAAAGGTTTATGTATAAACTCTCATACAGGCAAACTACATTTTCCTCGATTATATTTATTTTTCTTTAAGCCCTGTTAACTCAAGCTTTAATTACTGTGCTCAAGGGGTCAAAGATATAATAAATGAGGTTAAGCATACAAACACTAAAGACCAAGGTTTCTTCACTTCTATACTGGTTTCTATTAAAAAAATTTCCGTAACGGAATTGTAACAAAAATATCTGAGAGTTAATAAAAACAGAGCGTATAATTAAAACGATAAATCATCAACATATGGCAGAGAGAAGTTTTTTAGTACTCTTGTAGTTGTAGTTACTGCCTTCAGGTTGCAAAGTCGCCAATCTTTTAATGTATTCCGAAAATGTCTTTTGAATACTATTTTTCTTTCGAAGATGGGCTTCTTACCATTTTCGAAAGCATCTTTATATACTCGTAAATCCAGGCGCAATGATAGTAAAAAATTACGTTATCACAGTAGGCGTCTGCTGATTTTATGAAATTAAATATATGAAGATATTTATAATGTTTTAAATATATTTCCAATGGAAGCACATACTATGTGAGGACTTGTTCTATTTCCGATAGTCTTATAAAGAAAACCTTGTAAACTAATCCTAATCTACTAAGAATTCGTGTAGCATGTGACGAACTAAATGTTTGATCGCGTCTGATTTAACGCGAGTACGCGCCTTGCTTCACAATGATCAAAAACACGTGGTACAATCATGTCACAATAGTCATCCGGCGCATATTTTGATCTATTGTTACAAAAGTATTGTTAATTCCCTTTATTGAATTTATAAGTGGCTAGTAGCTAGCTTTTGCTTATAGCGTCGCTCGTGTTGTAGCCATCATTATTGTCAATCGAGTAGATAACGCGTGAAAGCGTAACAAGCAATCTCACTTCTGTATTCATAGTATTGTTTAGGATATGCGACTCTGTTATTTACTCATCAAGATATTAAGTCTTTACCTATGAAATTGCCGTTTTGTATGAAAAATTTCAAACGAATTTTTTTCATGTATTTTTTATTTGTATTAATTGAAGTAATCACCCATGCAATCAATGCATCTTTGCCAACGCAGTGGCAGTTTACTGATGTCCTTCTTAAAGAAATCAGCTGGACGGGAGGCAACACCTTCTTCAAAGGAATTTTGTACTGCCTCTCGGGTATTTAATTTTTTTTCCCGCCAAGGAGTTATCCAAATCCTGGAAAAAGAAGTAGTCTGTAGGCGCAAGGTCTGGTGAGTAGGGCGGATGACGGAGAACTTCCAACCCCAGTTCTTGCAACTTGGAGACCGTCTGCTGAGCAGTATGAGGTCGCGCGTTGTCGTGCAGGAGCAGCGGAGACGAGCGATTGGCCAATGCTGGTTGGAGATGTGCCAGCTTCTCCATCATTGTGTTCAGTTCTTCACAGTATACATCTGCAGTAATGCTCACCCCGTTTGGTAAGAAGCTGTGATGAATCACACCGGCGTAATTACTCGATTTTCTAACGTATCCATGATGACAATAAAGTTTGAAATGCGATGAAAATGGAACACTAATCAATAAACAAATGACTACTTATGGGAAAAGAATTCCATGTTTTTAAAATAAAATTAATTTGAAATTAGAATTCCTAGCCAAACAAAAATTATTTTGATTTGAAATGGCCAGTACTGCAGAACAGCAATTTCATAGGTAAAGACCTATTATTTACTTATATAATTAATTTGATTGGAAGCTAGAATTACTTTATCGAGTTAGTACTTCGCTAATGATCTTACCTTAATATTATTAGTCTGTTACTTGCTTAACGTCTTCGCTAACACGTAAATTGAATTCAATTGAGGAGTTAAGACGGATTCTGTAACATATATGTCAATACTTTTATTTTAGATCACCGGTTGAATATTCCAAAATCTCTATCAATTCGCGTACTTTAATAAATTTTAATATCAGCAATATTTAATTATTTTTAACGCTCTATGTTATATATATAATATTATATTTAGTATAAGGTACTTGGGTATGTAAGTTAGAAAGAAATTGAATCTCTCTCTCTCCCTCTTGGGATTCTATTTCCCCAAATTGTCGGGGCAAGGGCCGACACGATGCTTCCCGATCTCGATCTGTCGATGGCTTGACGCTTGACCTCCCTCCAAGTATGCCCAATCTTCTTGGACTCTGCGAGCATATATCTTCGCCGGATCTGTCTTGGTCGATGATGTTTCCGCCTGCCTTGGGATTCCAATCCAATGCCTGATTAGGGATATGGCTGTTACCCCAACGCAAAGTGTGGCCGTATATATTATAGTTTATTAATTGATTACTTATTGTAAGTTAATACGATCATTACGGTTCACTGCAGATATTACTAAAAAGTACGCGGTCTTCAAGACAGTATCAACCGTCTATTCCAGCTGTAATATCTTCTGGGGTGTAAGGGGTGTCAAATAACATCTAAGAATTGAGACATACAAGCCACGTGGTGCACCCTGCTGAATAACGAACGAGGCAATGGCGATAGCGGGGTGGTAGGGTTTTACAGCCTGACTGGGTCGCAACCACCATGTATATGGCGAAAAAGCCCGTCATAGTGATTCGCTTTTGCGGGTCGCGTTTCGGGATCAGCCTGTGCATATCCAGCTTTTCGCAGGCCGGCATGACAGTGGCGACCGGCGATGGACAGTATGTACTCGTTGGTCGCCATTGTTTTTGGATTGTACTATGCTTACCATCAGGCATAGTGCAGTCACTTTGCCGTGCTACTATAAAAAAAAAATTACAATTATGTATATATCTTACAATTTATTTATCTCTACAATGAATACATATCGAGACAGCAAAGTATAGTAAAATATAAATATATGCAAGCGGAAGACGGAGAAAATATATAGTGATAAAAGTTAACGTTACATAATTTGGTACCAGATAATATCTTCGCTATGTCGACGACTCTAAGCCTAGGTCATAACCTAGGTAGAGTTGAAGGTCATTTTTTACCACCCCTCCGACTATAATATTCAGTCACGGATAACAAGCACGAATAATAATTTGGATACGTGTCTGAATTTTTATGCATTGTCTAGAGTGATAAAGAAATGCTTCTCAGATGTAATGTACTTTGGAATGAAACTTAATATATCATTCTATACAAGTTTTAATTGTGGTTGAAAAATTAGGTATGAATAGGTATAATAATTAGTTTATGATGTGTCAATTAACACTTCATCATACTGAATACTGGTTTTGTAAGAGATAGACTCTGCTGAAAACAAAATAGGATATATCCGATGTATTAATATAATGAAATACATGTAAGTTATATTATTTGTTTCTGTGCATCGATAATTATTAATAGAACTATTTAAGCGAGGTTGATATCCATTTTGAAATATGTACTGGGCAAAATTGTAGTAGATGAGTTGACGTAATATTAAAGCTCGGTTTATGAGATAACAAACAACACAGATCCAGCTCAAATATTTATTTCAGTCATTTGTTTATCTTTTACGTTTATTATCATTACTGTTATAGTTAATTGCAATAAAGTTATTATACTGCGTTGTTATTATAAAGGCTCTTTCAACAAACAAATCTAATTTAGTACAATTATTTACGATAACTGAAGGTATTTAAAGGATCTATGTATACATATAATGAGAATGTATATCTAAAGTGTTTGACTTTTTAGATTTTTGTGAAAAAAAATTGTTGCATGTCTTTTTTTTTATGTCATAGGTGGCAAACGAACAGGTGGGTCACCTGCTGTTAAGTGATCACCACCATCCATGGACACTAACAACCCCAGAGGAGTCGCAAGTGCGTTGCCATCTTTCGGAGGGAAGGGTTAGGGGAGGGAAATGGAGAGGAGAGAGGAGAGGAGATGGGTCTCCGACGTTCTCACTGACCAAACGAAACGCAACAATGCAAGCACTGTTACTTCACGTCGGTTTTCTATGAGAGGGTGGTACTACCCCGGGCGAGCCGACCCATTCATGCTGAAACCAATAATAGTTTCAGCGTGGCTCTACCACCATTAAAATAAATAGATATAAATAACAGAATACATTTCAATCGTTTTTAGAAATGTCTGTCTGTTTGGTTGGACACGCATCGCTGCTAAAGTACTGCGTTGATGATAAAACCTCAAGAAACTCATAAAACATATCTTTGAGTAACATTTGTTTCCTTAAAATCGACTTAGTCTATCAAAAGTTATTGTAATTTTGGTGACGACGCGACTTAAGTACGAGAGAAAAGTAGACAAGTAAATGAACTTAAAACATTGAGATGACTTTATTAGTTAATGTTTTTTACATAAGGTTCCGCGCGGACGAAGTCGCGGGCGCAGCTAGTATAGTACAAAACAAAAAATACAAACTTGAGAACACTATATGGCCAAACGAGTTACCACCATAATACTTGTTTCAAAATTTTGTAACAAGTCGATGGAGTTAATAGAACCTCTTTTAATCCTTCAGTTCCTATAGTTCACGATGAGCATTGTCACCAGTACAGAGTCCAAACAAACAAAATCACAAACGTTACCCACGCTCCCATACACTAAATCACCGCACAAGACTCGATGTCAGTGACGTGACATGAATTCCAGATTGTCCAATTAAGCACGCGCAACCCGTCATTTGTTTACTAAAACGATCCACCCTTCAAGGTAAGGGCTTTTACACACGTTAATATTTCTTGCGACATTCGTTAAGCTGGTGCGTAATTAACGACTCGAAAGGAGATAATAAGAACTACTTATGTCAGTTGGTGCGCCAAATAACAGAGAATTAAATCACCAATAATCATTTTCACTCGTATGACAAGAATAGCTCGTGAGTTTGAGAGTGGTTGTATTGCGATTAAAATATGTTTATACATTTCGTTTAATTGAATGTAAACATGGTTATAATATGATACCAATCTTTTTTAGGTAACTAATGTCACATTATCTTAAGAGTAACATTAAAAATAAACGAGTATTTCAGAAATAAGGTTAGGTGACAGCGAAATGGCTCGATGATACTCGCTACCGAGAGAGACTGTCAGATAAATTTATTTTCCTTAGAAATTCGATAGGCAACGGCACAGTTTAAATTCGTAGTTTCGAGGACCATCATGTTAAGTATACAAAAAGCACGTGCCTGAAGCTCGGCGCACTGTGTTTTTTTTTAAATAATAGACAGTGTGACGCTTGACCTTTATCACACCTTATGGAAAGTGAAGACGTGGCCTAGGATGTAACGCGTTCAACCAGTAAAAGCACATTCACTCTTATTTTGAAGATTACTTCAGGAAAAACAGACGAAGGCAGCGCATTCCACTCCTTCGCGGTTCTCATAATAAATAACGATGCAAAGCACTTCATCCGGATGAATGGTATGCCAACCGCAAATGAATGGAGCCCCGTATGGCGTCTGGTAGTCCTAAGATGAAAGACGGAGACGCTGGAATTAGTTGGTGCGGATCTTGTGCACATTCTTCAAAGTGTAGTCGATAGAATACTACAAGACAAGAGACCCTACCCGACGTTCCAGTGGTTACAGTTTGGCTGCTAACAGTGATTTGTTACCGATAAGTCTTCAAGCTCTGTGATCGACAGAGTCTAGCAAGGCCAACTGGTATTTGATATTTGTTGTTTTGAATACCACGTCGTATCCCGAGAGTGAGATATATAAATTTAGAATGTGAGGAAGAAATATATGCTGTAGTTATACGCTGCAACTCCGAGAACAGGATTATTCACAGTGAAGCCAGATTAAATCTTTGATGTTAAATTCTACTACATCTGTGACTGAAGTTGCAGACACAGCTAATTAAAAGTAAACAGACCTCTTAGTATATTCATCTGACTCACAGCATAGCACATTTATGTCAGAGCGAGCGAGTAATGCAGAACAATGATGATCGTACTATCCTTCAGCTAATTCTATTATTGATTAACACTTGCAAATTATTGTTCAGACTACAACTACGCAAAAGATAAGAAAAGCGACCATATTTGTGCCTCTCAAACCTATGTTTCAAGTGACACGTTAATTTCAATTATCACCTGAAGTGAACAACGGAGAAAAGGTGATGTTCTAAAATTGGTTCGTATTTACACTGAACGAACTTCTAGTAGGAGTGAAGATGAAGACACTCTTTATCTATGCTGTGCATTTGTCTAGCTATATGCACTTGAAAACCTTCAAACTGGCTTTCAAAGTGATTATGGGTTAGTTGATAGCGTGTTTGAATACAGCGTCGATGGACATACGTTCGAAATCTTGCGACTGAGTCGAAGCTTCCCAAACCTTTTTATTACAGTGGTAGGGTTTTGCTGAGTCCGCCTGACTATCTACCACTGTCAAGTTGAAAATCTGTCGCCAAGCGCTTCTTGGAACGCATGCATGAAGCGGAACGCATTACGGCAGCTGAATTTGAGATCCAGTTGACTTCTAACTTTGGCGTTTTTACCATACTCCACTAGGTCGTCATTTGATCGGTCAGTCGGTCGGTCGTCAGATGAATCATGGGCAAACGTTAAAGTATAAAGTACAAAAACCATTTAATGGTTAATATCTTCAACTAAAACAAAACATTTTAGCTTTATACGGTAATACAACTCGCAATAAATAAGAAAATTAACGTATCTTATGTGAACACTTCTTTTCCCTTTAGATACGTGAGGGTTCTAAAAGTGCTCGGTGTGCAGTGACAACATTTTAATTAAGATCTGACCTCTATAGACTTATCTTGCAATGTGGGATAAATGATTTTTTTCTTGAATCTAGAATGAGTATTTACAATCATTTTCTGGTTCACACTACTTCAATATTTAAGAAAATTAATACTAATTAACAATTACGCTAATTAGACATACTGACCTTCTTTAAGAATATAGGTGGACGTTATCCCGCCCTGATAATCAAAAAATCTTAACAATTTGTATACCTAACCCTTCCTCATGAATTACTTTGTCTACAGATCGCATGAAAATCCGTTTACTAGTTTTTGAGTTTATCGCGAACAGACAGACAGAGAGACAGACGTGCCAGAGGACTTTGTTTTACAATATATGGTGATAATAGTACCCCAAATAATTCCATTCAAACAATTGGACCGATATTATAGAGTTACTTTAGTAAATCAAGCATCTATAACAATAATTTATATTATTTTTTTAGTTGGGTATTTTATATTTTAAGGTAATTTTTAGGTATTTTTCTTTAATATATTTCTTTAATACACAACGGTTCAATAGTGTAAGCTGTGTTTGCGTCCAGAAGTGTTTAATTTTAAGTAATATACTTATATTACAGAAATTATAATAACAAATTGTAAGCTTAAACACCGTTTCGTAGACCTAATAAATAGAAAATAATGTGCTATAATGATAATTGATATTAATCACTGCAGCTTATAAACAAATTAAAGTAGGACTTGAGTTAAGCAATCTTTAGGAGTTTCAGACACTTAGACTTAGAGATAACTCTCTCCAACACCTTCCCAGCGTCGTCCAGCAGAACGAGGGGCCGATACGCGGACGCGCAGTCCAGAGGGCGGCCCGCCTTTTCTATGAGACAAAGCCGCCCAAGCTTCCAGGGCTTCGGGAACTGTCCGACCGTAAGACACTGGCCGAACAGCTCCCGAACCCACCCCCCTAGGTGGCCCAAGGCAAGGCCGAGCACCCGACCCGGGACCCCATCAGGGCCGGGCGCTCTTCGCCGGTTGAGGAGGCGTTCCACGGCCCTCCCCATCTCCTCCTCCGTTATCGGAGGGGGAGACCCGTCGAGCACCTCCTCGACTACCTCCCGAGGCGGAGGCATGGGAGGAGCTGGTAGCATCGGAGGGTCGGGGAAAAGTTCTCCCACGACCCTCGCCACCACCTCCGGCCGGAGGGTCTCCGTCGCCGGGGGCGTCCAGGACCGTAACTTCTTTCGTACGACCCTGTACGGGCGCCCCCAAGGATCCTCCTCCAGCGTTTGGAGCAGCTCCTCCCATGCTGCTTCCTTCGCCCGGCTGATGGCAGCCGGCAGGGTCTTCCTGCACTCCCTGTAGCTGCCATATAGCCGGGCCTCCGCCTCCGGGTCCGTATGCCGGCGCCGGCGGCTGCCCCCGAACAGCCGCCGTGCCGCGGAGCAGGCCGCTCGGAGATCGGCAATCTCCGGCGACCACCAGTACACCGCCCGTTTATCTGGGCGGTGTACGCTCCGTGGCATCGACGCGTCGCAAACCTCCGTGAGGGCTCCACGGAGGCGGGCTGCGGACGCGTCGACATCAGCCCCTGTGG
>MU160056.1:51253-73795 GCA_015888305.1 Antheraea pernyi | reverse complement strand
CACGCAGCACACTCAGACAGAGTGTGCTGCGCGGTGTCCGGGTCAACGCCGCACTGATGGCAAACGTGGCGCACCCTGCTGAATAACGAACGAGGCAATGGCGAAAGCGGGGTGGTAGGGTTTTACAACATGACTGGGTCGCAACTATCATGTATATGGCGAAAAACCCGTCATAGTGATTCCCTTCTGCGGGTCGCGTTTCGGAATCAGAAATATTTGTATAGAATCTGTTGCTGAAAATATGTTGACTCAGTTACCGAGCAGCAACTATGAAACTTCTGGTTGTGGTCACTCTGAGTCTTATTTTGATACACAACCTCTATCAACAAATACTACACACTATACACCTTCCATATGTTATTTGCAGACAAATGTACCACAATATAAAATTAGACATAATACTCAGAGCCATGGGGGTGCTAATGTCAATGTTGTTACCAAAACTATAGTTTATAGTGATAGGATTGGTAGGTAGATTATCTATTAGTGCAGGTGAAATAATAAGGACTTTCAAGCAATTAAATTTAAAACACACCGAAGACATATGGGGTATATC
This sequence comes from Antheraea pernyi, assembly GCA_015888305.1. NCBI lineage: Eukaryota > Metazoa > Arthropoda > Insecta > Lepidoptera > Saturniidae > Antheraea > Antheraea pernyi. The sequence continues at coordinate 73,239 of MU160056.1, read as the reverse complement.
GGTAACAGAATATCTGGGCAGTCGGAGAAAAAATGGTCGAACGGAAGCGTTTCTTACGAACGCTGCCTTAACGATGAGAGATATATGATTGAGTTCTAGAGAAAATTTGTAGCTTGATAATGCCTATTACCGCCCAACGAAATGGGCACGGGTCAGCTAGTTTATCATCATTTTAATTCAACATGTAATAAACCAGTAACTGAGCCATGGCAACGCGTGGCCCCGTCAGCCAGTAGAATATAGAAATTCATCTAAATAACAAATTAAACGGTTCGTTGAAAGAGATAACATAAACTAAATTCTGTATTCACATAATAATTCCGAACATCTCATCGTCTAAAACCTTTCAGAAGCGGAATTATTTTGGCTTAATACATTATTTAGGGTACGCTTAGAGATGCAGACACATTTCCACGGAACGGATTAACTTCAGCGAATAAGCAGTGATGTGCGTAAGTTTCGATAATTTAAGAATTTACACTGTATAAAAGAAAGCAATTTTTAATTTCGCAACACAATCACATATGTAATCACTTTAGTCATGAACACATTTTTATATAGAACTTCAGCGAATAAGCAGTGATGTGCGTAAGTTTCGATAATTTAAGAATTTACACTGTATAAAAGAAAGCAATTTTTAATTTCGCAACACAATCACATATGTAATCACTTTAGTCATGAACACATTTTTATATAATGCACAGGTATCCTATCATTGAACCTTAATTAGGATTTCTCATAACTGGATCATTATGTTAATGATGGTAACGTATGAAAATGACGTCTCTCTGTGCATCAACCGAAAACGAATGTAATTATCTATGACTATAACTATGTATATTTGTAAAAATATGTTATGGTCACGTTATAAATGACGAAAATATAAACAAAATCGAGTTTCTTGCCATTCTTCTCGATGACTGGGTTGTTTTCCGAACCGGTGGTAGTTTTGTCGTTCATAGGTGCCAGGGCCTAAACTGAATAAAGTATTTTATTTGATTTGATTTGACTAGATATAAATATTATGATACCAAATGACTTTCCGCGTCGACCGTGCCTTTTATTAATTCTTCTATAGTTTTTTTTCCGGAATGTAACCATATATTACATTTATATTAAGTAGAGAAAATTAGACATTGTTCTTCTACAGAAATTAATAAATAATGAATATAAAAAAATAGAATTATAAAAGAAACATGCTCGGAGCCAGAATATTTGAGAAATATTATGATACAAAAAATTGGTTTATTTTACAATATTTTTTAAAATATTATTTAAAAATTTCTTCTAGAATGTATATATTACATTTGTATTAGGTAGGGAATAGCTATTGTTCTTCTCCAAATCTTCATAAATTATGAATATAAAAAGTCTTAGAAAGGGAAACAAGCTCGGAGCCTGAATATTTGAGGTTATACATTTTTAATTGAGGAATCAAAAAAATAAATTAGGTCTGAAAAAATATATCTACATGTTAATATTTTTATCGATGTGTTTTCACTAGTTTAGTAACAACACTATAGTTGAATCTGTGGGACCGTCATTTACCCTTATAGGTTTGATATAATGAACTAATCTTATATAATCCGTAATTGAGATATTTTATTACGACTTGCTGATTTCTCTGGCAGATTTCTGATTCGAACGATTTTTAATTATGTTTTCATAACCATATAAACGTATATCAAATTGTTCAGTACTCGGCATTTGATTTGACACGTCGGGTAGAAGAGCGAGACGTCCAGCTATTGGCTTGCTTCGGTTTTATAAAGCGTTCTCTCTGTCGCATAATGGAATGACTTCGATAGACAAAGAGAACGCTATACGAAACCGTACTTTGCCGACTATCTCGCTCTTTTCTCTGGCGTTATAAATTAAAAGCATGATACTGTTTCTGATCGCTGTAACGACAAAGTTTTGTTTATTTTATATTACATGTGTTCTGTTAATCTGTTTACTACGTAATCTCATTTTTTCTGTATCAGGTTTTTAAGCAGACTCATTACCTCATAATACCAAATAATCTATGCTTCTATACTAATATTATAAAGAGGTAAAGTTTGTGAGTTTATGACGTTGTGATATTGTAGGGGGTAATCTCAGGAACTACTAAACCAATTTTGAAAATTATTTTACAAATAGAAAGCCACGTCATTTGTGAGTGTCATAGGCTATCTATCATCATGCTAAGACCAATAGGAGCGGAGCAACAATGAAACATGTTTTGAAATAGGGGCTTTTTTCCTTTTGAGAGCTTCCGCTGCGTCTTAGCCCAAAATAACTATTAAAGCTGTTAACTAATTATACTATCTATACTAATATTATAAAGAGTTAAAATTTGTGTTAAAGGTAAAGGTTTGTGTAAAGGTTAGGGGGGGGGGGGAATATCTGGGCAGTCGGAGAAAAAATGGTCGAACGGAAGCGTTTCTTACGAACGCTGCCTTAACGATGAGAGATATATGATTGAGTTCTAGAGAAAATTTGTAGCTTGATAATGCCTATTACCGCCCAACGAAATGGGCACGGGTCAGCTAGTTTATCATCATTTTAATTCAACATGTAATAAACCAGTAACTGAGCCATGGCAACGCGTGGCCCCGTCAGCCAGTAGAATATAGAAATTGATCTAAATAACAAATTACGAAGTAGTAGAATCGAAGTTTTAAGAATTGTAGGGTTAGTTGATAATACTGTATTTTTGGGTATCACACTAGATTCAAAATTAAAATGGGGTGCTCTTGGCTTAATACATTATTTAGGGTACGCTTAGAGATGCAGACACATTTCCACGGAACGGATTAACTTCAGCGAATAAGCAGTGATGTGCGTAAGTTTCGATAATTTAAGAATTTACACTGTATAAAAGAAAGCAATTTTTAATTTCGCAACACAATCACATATGTAATCACTTTAGTCATGAACACATTTTTATATAGTGTGCAGGTATCCTATCATTGAACTTAAATTAGGATTTCTCATAGCTGGATCATTATGTTAATGATGGTAACGTATGAAAATGACGTCTCTCTGTGCATCAACCGAAAACGAATGTAATTATCTATGACTATAACTATGTATATTTGTAAAAATATGTTATGGTCATGTTATAAATGACGAAAATATAAACAAAATCGAGTTTCTTGCCATCCTTCTCGATGACTGGGTTGTTTTCCGAACCGGTGGTAGTTTTGACGTTCATGAGTGCCTTCTTAGGGCCTAAATTGAATAAAGTGATTTTGATTTGATTTGACTAGATATAAATATTATGATACCAAATGACTTTCCGCGTCGACCGTGCCTTTTATTAATTCTTCTATAGTTTTTTTTCCGGAATGTAACCATATATTACATTTATATTAAGTAGAGAAAATTAGACATTGTTCTTCTACAGAACTTAATAAATAATGAATATAAAAAAATAGAATTATAAAAAAGCGTTTCTTACGAACGCTGCCTTAACGATGAGAGATATATGATTGAGTTCTAGAGAAAAGTTGTAGCTTGATAATGCCTATTACCGCCCAACGAAGTGCGCACGGGCCAGCTAGTTTATCATAATTTTAATTCAACATATAATAAACTAGTAACTGCGCCATGGCAACGCGTGGCCTCGTCAGCCAGTAGAATATAGAAATTCATCTAAATAACAAATTAAACGGTTCGTTGAAAGAGATAACATAAACTAAATTCTGTATTCACATAATAATTCCGAACATCTCATCGTCTAAAACCTTTCAGAAGCGGAATTATTTTGGCTTAATACATTATTTAGGGTACGCTTAGAGATGCAGACACATTTCCACGGAACGGATTAACTTCAGCGAATAAGCAGTGATGTGCGTAAGTTTCGATAATTTAAGAATTTACACTGTATAAAAGAAAGCAATTTTTAATTTCGCAACACAATCACATATGTAATCACTTTAGTCATGAACACATTTTTATATAGTGTGCAGGTATCCTATCATTGAACTTAAATTAGGATTTCTCATAGCTGGATCATTATGTTAATGATGGTAACGTTTGAAAATGACGTCTCTCTGTGCATCAACCGAAAACGAATGTAATTATCTATGACTATAACTATGTATATTTGTAAAAATATGTTATGGTCACGTTATAAATGACGAAAATATAAACAAAATCGAGTTTCTTGCCATTCTTCTCGATGACTGGGTTGTTTTCCGAACCGGTGGTAGTTTTGTCGTTCATAGGTGCCAGGGCCTAAACTGAATAAAGTATTTTTGATTTTTAATTTCGCAACACAATCACATATGTAATTACTTTAGTCATGAACACATTTTTATATAATGCACAGGTATCCTATCATTGAACCTTAATTAGGATTTCTCATAACTGGATCATTATGTTAATGATGGTAACGTTTGAAAATGACGTCTCTCTGTGCATCAACCGAAAACGAATGTAATTATCTATGACTATAACTATGTATATTTGTAAAAATATGTTATGGTCATGTTATAAATGACGAAAATATAAACAAAATCGAGTTTCTTGCCATCCTTCTCGATGACTGGGTTGTTTTCCGAACCGGTGGTAGTTTTGACGTTCATGAGTGCCTTCTTAGGGCCTAAATTGAATAAAGTGATTTTGATTTGATTTGACTAGATATAAATATTATGATACCAAATGACTTTCCGCGTCGACCGTGCCTTTTATTAATTCTTCTATAGTTTTTTTTCCGGAATGTAACCATATATTACATTTATATTAAGTAGAGAAAATTAGACATTGTTCTTCTACAGAACTTAATAAATAATGAATATAAAAAAATAGAATTATAAAAGAAACATGCTCGGAGCCAGAATATTTGAGAAATATTATGATACAAAAAATTGGTTTATTTTACAATATTTTTTAAAATATTATTTAAAAATTTCTTCTAGAATGTATATATTACATTTGTATTAGGTAGGGAATAGCTATTGTTCTTCTCCAAATCTTCATAAATTATGAATATAAAAAGTCTTAGAAAGGGAAACAAGCTCGGAGCCTGAATATTTGAGGTTATACATTTTTAATTGAGGAATCAAAAAAATAAATTAGGTCTGAAAAAATATATCTACATGTTAATATTTTTATCGATGTGTTTTCACTAGTTTAGTAACAACACTATAGTTGAATCTGTGGGACCGTTTTACCCTTATAGGTTTGATATAATGAACTAATCTTATATAATCCGTAATTGAGATATTTTATTACGACTTGCTGATTTCTCCGGCAGATTTCTGATTCGAACGATTTTTAATTATGTTTTCATATCCATATAAACGTATATCAAATTGTTCAGTACTCGGCATTTGATTTGACACGTCGGGTAGAAGAGCGAGACGTCCAGCTATTGGCTTGCTTCGGTTTTATAAAGCGATCTCTGTGTCGAATAATGGAATGATTTCGATAGACAAAGAGAACGCTATACGAAACCGTACTTTGCCGACTATCTCGCTCTTCTCTCCGACGTCATAAATTAAAAGCATGATACTGTTTCTGATCGCTGTAACGACAAAGTTTTTCGGTGTTTCCAATCAGTATATTTATTGAAATGTTTGTAGGAATGGATCGATGTATATTTATTTACTCTTTCACACAAAAAATATTGAACAGATTTTGATGAAATTTTACAATAATAATATTACAATATATGAGGTTTAATTTATAAAGATATTTTTAAAGTCGGCCAATACACAGAAAAACTTTTAGGAAACTAAAATCATATGAGAGGTTTTATTTATATAAAGATATTTTTTAAATCGGTGATAACACACAAAAACTGTTAGGAAACTAAAATCGTACCAACTGAGAGTTATTTCGGCGTGGTATAAACCGTTAGTTATTGCAAGAAAATGTTTGGTTTTACATATATGGATAACAATGACTAATTTAAACAACATTCAGTAAATTATATTTCAATATTCTTTATTATATTTCCTATCTTGTTTCCTTTTCGATAGATGACTCATTTTCACTATTTCTTCTATTTTTTTTCTTTTTCAAATGCTTTTTATTATTAATAGTGTAAGTTGTATCGATGTGTTAAAGCGTTGTAAGTTTTCAGTCTATTATGCTCCTTCTTATTATTCTTCTTACAATATTCATCGGACTGTTGACTGTTGCACTATCCACAATTGTAAATAAATAAATAAATAGATACAAACGAAGCCCGTTGTTAGTCGTTAGTTCATTACATAAATATGCAATTTAAATGAACTCGATAGTTTGTCAATGCGATAATGTGGTCATATTAGTCAGACCACTCGGTGGGATTATAATTGTACATCCGAAACACTCTTTTAAAAACCTGTGGAGCTTACTTTGTGAAGTAAATTCGCGTAAAAAAATTACGGTTCCAATTCATCTTAGAACTCATGTAACTTAGTTATATGTTTTATAAAATAATGATAACGTCTCCACAAAGTAAGATAATTGGTTTAGACGAAAGAAAATTGCAAAATATGTTCAATTTCGTCTAAGAACTTTGTTAAGTTAGTTATAAGTTTGACGAAACAAAGATAATGTTACCACAACATATTATTTTAATTTAAAGTTAAGGGAAGCTACGTAACACGATATACGATTGCTTAGTAAGTTACTGTATAACAACTATTACCTTAGTCCCTGTGACTTTATACTTTTTCCTAAACTGAAAAATGTTCTCAAAGGAAGTCATTTTGAGATTTTAGAAGACATCCAAAAGAGTGTAACTGACATGCTGAAGACCACGACTTCGAGACTTTCAACGCTGCTATCAATATTGGGAACAACGTCTCCATCGGTGTGTAGCTATCCAAGGGAATCACTTTGAAAGGGATAGCACTCATGTTCGGGAAAAATAAAAACTTTGGTAAATAAAATACAGACTACTTTTGTACCACACCTCGTATATTTATATCATAAAATAATAACTAATAATCATCCTCTTCGCTGAGCATATAAATGGAATCCAAAAAGAAGTAACCTAAAATTAAAAGATGAATATAATTTAAATACTAGAAACGGCAATAAATTGATCATTCCATGTTTCAGGCTCACTGAGACCAAAAACAGATTTTTAGGTAATAGGTTTATAACAAAGTCCATTACCGTCTTGCTAGATAATGAGTTCAAGCACCATGTTAAGCGGATTTTAATGTCTATTATAGGGTGGATCAATATGTGAACGATGGTGACGTCTGGAAATGACGTCCCTCTCTATGCATTCACTAAAAACGAATATAACTATTTATGTTTGTAAAAATATTTATAATGAAAGCATAAACCAGATCGAGTTTCTTGCCTGTTCTTCTCGATGATTAGGTTGTATTTCGTACCGGTGGAAGCTTTGACGTTCATTTGCCTTCTCAGGACCTAAATTGAATAGAGTACTTTTGATTTTTATTTTATCTATGAATTATTCCACATAGAATGGGCATGGTCCTATACCAATATATTCAGTAGTTTTATGGGCCTTAGAATTACTGTATTGCGTATAGATTTTGTATCAATTTCTGTATTTAATAAGGGTATAATGGGATGAAAGTCACACATAAAATATTCAAATAGTACGAGAATGATTATTGCATTGCCGGAACACGTTGTCCCCGAGGGAATTCAGTGGTTAATCACGCCACCGGATCACGGCGCATTATATTGGCAGTTTCAGACATTGTATAATTTACAGTTCTGTACATTACCATTGCAAAAAATATTCTACCCTGTATCAATAAAGTTGTTTCGCCCGACACGTTGTAATAATGTCCAATACAGTGATTCTCTTTTAGTTTGTCGCATGCAGACACTGTGTCGTGTTATGGTTAAAACACTTTCGTTAGGGCAAGACGAAGCGACGAAAGCATGCAAACATGGACATCGCTATCGCTTTATGTGGGCTGGCATGGAAAGTCTCAAGTGGGACTCTTACTGGTCGGCATTCACACAATATTGGTTCAATTATTTATGGAAATTAGCCTTCATAAACAGGCACTTCAGTTTTATTCATATGTATACTTACAAAACAAATCGAATTCTTGGATTACATTCTCTATCTAGCTTAAGGAAAATAACCGATAGATAGGTTAATCGAAAGAAAACGTAAATATAAATATAAAGGATTCCTTTTTCACAGTCGAACAGTCACCAAAGAAATCAGTTTTTCGGCGTAACGATTCGGAAAATAAGTGAAGTATATAGGCTTTAATACAATTTGTAAAAACGAAAACACTACTGGGAATGTCTATACTCAAAATTATTTGTATACCTTACTAGGTACACATAAAGTGTGGTAATTGAATTTTTATTGAAAAAAGGCATATTTATTTATCTCCTGTCTAGTATACATAACAGTTATCATCTGGGGAATTTCACGTGAAGCGGACAACGAAAGGAAGATGAGGTTCTGAAATTCGTTCATATTCAGTCTAATTGGACTTCTAGTAGGTGTGAATGTGAATACACAAAATGTATTTTATCTATCACGTTTATTTGTCAAGTTATGGGCTTCTAAAGAACAGTCATGACTATTCAAATATGCATATTTGTAAACCGATTTTTTTGGAAAAAAAAAAAAAATCAAATGCAGTGCTTTACATAGAAACTAATTGCTCTTCTTAAAAATAAAATGTAACTTGAAAAAACCTTTTTTTTATTACAAGAACGGAATTAAATTTTTCAAAACGAAATTTTAGTAACTTCAGCGATCTTCTTTTAATTCTCTTTTGTAACTTAACGTAGCTTAAAATATACTACGACTTTTAAAATAGGCACTGCATTGATTAAGGAAATAGATCGATTAATGTTCACATATATCGCACTGCGTTGACGCTTGCCTCGGTAGGTTATTTTGATAGATATCGCATTAAAATGCCTTAATATTAACATGTATCATACGATTTAAGCGTATGTAAGATAAACCTATGATTTGGGGTAAGTATTATTGAAATAAATATAATATAAATAAATAACTATACATCTGAATAGAGATATATAAGTAGTAATAAACAAGAGTTTTGTGACAACGCAAAGAAACAACACTATTTAGTTGTATGGAGAATGACTTCTATATCAAATTAAGTCATATATAAATTCTAAATTCCAGAAATTTAAGTATTTAATAATTTCCCAGGTCCCTTCTGTACGACATTAAGTTTTGGAAGTAAGCGAAGAAGACCAATCTAGCAGTGACAATATCTGTCAAATGACGATCTAGACTAAGATTGTAAAAAATCAAAATCAAAATATCCTTTATTCAATTTAGACCCTGAGAAGGCGCTTAAGAACGTTAGAACTACCACCGGTTCGAAAAACAGCCCAGTCATCGAGAAGAACCGGCAAGAATCTCGATCTGGTTTATCTTTTCATGTTATATATTTTTACAATAACATAAATATATACATTCGTTATTAGTGGATGCACAGAGAGGGGTGTCATTACCAGACGTCACAATCGTTCATATATTGATCCACCCTATAAGCCTTTAGATATTAAAACCCACGTGACATGGTTCTTGAACTCACTATCCGGCAAATCGGTAACGTGTTTTGGGACTTTGTTATAAAACCTAACACTATTACCTAAAAAACTGTTTGTAATAGGAATATGGTGTCCACCTCAGCTACTGTCCCCTACAACAAAATACGATAAGACATTAAGCTGTGGAAGTAAGCGAGGTAGACAACCCTAGCAGTGGCAACATCTGTTAACTGGCGAATCTTTCTAACTGCGAATGCAGCAGAACTTAATCTTCCCGTCAATATTTTTACGTGAGGACCCCATTGTAATTTCGAATCAAGTGTAATACCCAAAAAACAGTATTGTCAACTAAGCCTACTAGATTCCCATCGATCTCGATTCTACTGTGAGTAAACGGAACATTAGGCAAGGTAAATCTTATACATATTGTTTTGTCGGCATTAAGTAATAGATTATTTAACGCAAACCAATCGTGTCGTCCGCGAAAAGAACCATGTCAGCACAGTTATTAACCACTAGCGGTAGATCATTTATATATGCTAAGAACAAAAACGGCCCTAAAATAGAACCCTGTGGTACGCGAATTCGAGTCAGTGATCTCGCTGACGTTATCCCGTCTACACTAACTTTAACTACGTAAACACACCAGAATCTAGATGAGGACTGGCTCTCAAGGGCATCTGTCAGAACACCCTTGTACGAGCTTAGCTACAGATTTTGAACTCGATAATTGTAGATATATAATAGACTATATTTATTTAATTTACCGTTCACGTCTAAGACTCCGTATTAAATGCCTTGCGGTAGACTCATTAACAGTTGGATACGTTGCTTCTTAGAAATATAGCGTAATGGGTTCTACATTCAACACATTTTCTCTATAAAGCATAATACAGTTCCGTGTGACAGTTGGTTTGCTGTTAGTTTATCGTCAATTGTATTGTGTCCATTGTTCTATTAAAGACTAACTATGCCCGCGACTCCGTCCGCGTGGAACCTAATGTTAAAAAAACACTCACTAATAAAATCATCTGAATGTATTAAGTCCATTTAAATATCTACTTTTCTCTCGTACTTAAATCGCGTCGTCATTAAATTTACAATAACTTTTGATAGAGTGAACCGATTTTAATAAAACAAAAACTAAATGTTACTCGAGGGTACTACTTTATGACTTTATTGTATGAGGTTTTATCGTGAACGCAGAACTTTAGCAGTGTTGCGTGTTCTAACAGACAGAAATTTCAAAAAATGATTGAAATGTTTTTTTTTTCACAAAAATCTAAGAAGTACAGACACGTTAGATTTCCATTATTATTATATGTATATATTAACTGGTGGCCATAACTTCGTCCGCGTGAAAATTGTTGAATTGTCTAATGAGAATTTCTTACCTAGATTAATAGTGAACCGTCCTATATATACATATTCTGTTATAATTTATCGTTACTATTTAATTATATTAACAAACAACAATTTAACAATTATATTAATAACAAACAAACAAACAAACAAAGCCCTATTCGTATCTATTGGATAGTTAGAGCTTACGATATCATTATTTGTAGCAACTTATTAATTACTTATTGAAAAGAATAACCTGAAGTCACAAATATCAAATATCATAAAAATTAAACCAATCATGATTTCAAATTCATATAGAAATTGTTTTTCAAAGGATTTACTAAATTAATTTAAAACAAATGCAAGCTGTATATATTTATTTCAGTTTTGCCAACCAATCCTTCAGTAGTTTATTATTGCCATCGTCGAGTGGGTAACTATATTATAAGTTTCTTGAGATCATTTCAATGAACTAACAAGATGGTGGCCATCTTGTTAGAACTTTCCAGGGAGTTTTTGTCAAATCAGAATCCATACTCCGTGGTATTTCCCATCTGCTTCACTTGTGCACGATAAACAAACTATATTATGTAAAACACCACCAATATTACAAAATATAGAATCAAATATCACAATATTATGAATAAAATATAAAATCCACTACATGACATTCCGAGATCCCGCCAAGAACTCCCGTAAAGACTGCTTAAACATGTCAATAATTATTATAAAAGTGAATTTGTTAAAAATACTCTATAATTCGTATGAAAACAATATTTATAAATAGTTATGATATAAACTACGAAACATAACTACATATCAGGGCGTACGACTTTAATGTATGGGCGAGTATCTAGTCAACAAATGTACTCAGGATGTGCTGTGAATAACGTCCGGAATATTAACAAAGTAGAAAAAAAAGACGTAACCAAAGGCAAACAGACTGTGGAGGTCATACGGACACGTGTTTTGTTCAATTCTCATTCAAAGTGACGCTATAACGGTCAAAATGTGTAATTACATTCTTATAAATTCCTACATGGACTGTATAATCAAAAATCGACAACATTTCCCTCTCATAATAGTTTGGTTAATATACGTTCGAAGTTAGCGCTTTGTTCTTTGTTTTTTTTGGTTGTAAAATTGTGTACAAACTATTTAATGAAAGTAGTAGTAATAATATACGTCCAATAGGACAGGCAAAGGAATTAATCCATACTGCCAATTCTGAAATCTATACCTTCTATACCTGTAATAAGAACGTGTCTGTACTTTTAGATTTTTGTGGAAAAATTGTTGCAGGTGTCTTGGAATAAGTAATAATAAACATTTCAATAATTTTTAGAAATGTTTGTTTGTTTATTTGAACAAGCATCACTGCTAAAGTACTGCGTTAACGATAAAACCTTACCGGTTCACTCTATCAAAAGTTATTCTAATTTTAATGACGACGCGACTTCAGTCCGAGAGTAAAGAAGATAAGTAAATGGACTTAACACATTCAGATGATTTTATTAGTCACTGTTTTTTTACATTAGTTTCCACGCGGACGGAGTTATCAATATAATTCCTATGTATTAGTCGATTTTGTTCTGAGTCTAAGTTAATATAAAGGCATACTCGCCAAAACTTCTATATTAATTTTCGTATTTTTTAATATCCTTTTTAATTTTGTAATCTTCGAGTAATCATGAAGTTGATAAAGACAAAGGGAATTGGGGATGTTTTGATATTTTTTCAGTAATAAATTTATGAGCAACAAGCGCTGCCTTAAATGTAAGTAAAAGTTACGAATGGTCATTATGGTCACTGTTAATTGATAGTTGAATCCAAGTCTCTAATTACTGTTTTATCATATAAAACAGGCCTATCTATCTATATTATTTAACACTATGTAATCAAATTTATCATCAAAGGTATCATCCATAACGTTCATTACTAAGCTGCAGAGGTGTTAGCTAATACATTGTCACATTGATACACGTCCATTATTTTACTATTAAAATATTTTAAAGCAAGGATCCAATGACATCAATGTCAAAATCCACAATAGTTCCTGGAACAATTGATGGTATAGTGTAAATAACTGTGAGTGGTTAAACCAAAAAAATCAGTTAAAATAGTGTGTTCGGATATTTTGTCAATATAATTTTCTTTTATACTATTGGTGGCAAACGAACATGCGTGTCACCTGATGGTAAGGCTCACCACCGCCCATGGGCACCAGTAACACGAAGGGCACTACAGACGCGGCTGGCCCTTGTGAAAGGAGTATGTTCGTTTCTTGAAAAATATGTTTTTCCATTAGCGTAATAAAACTGCCTATATGTTATCCTATATTAAAAATTGATAAGTACAATAAATTAAAAAATATACATCAAGATATATATTACAATAAATCTGTATTATAATGTACAATTCGACAACAACATATAAACATTTCTGAACTTTGAAAAACAGATTATAATATTATGAAGAATTTAGAAACTTGAATTAAAAATTAAACAAACGTTATACACTTAACGGTTCGTATGGCTTCATAAATTTGATGAATTCCATGGGTTCGAATATCTCAATAGAAATGTGCCGCAATAAAAATATATTTGGACTCTTTTAAAACATCGTCTATTTCTGATGAATTCTTCGTTTCGTTATTAATAAATTCGTAATACACAATATTTTTGTCAAATATCCATATTATACTATCATCTGTTTGAACAATTTCTAACCTATTTTTAAATTCAATCAATTCAATTCATTATTGTGTTAAATCGTCTAAACATTTAATAATCGCAATATTATTAAAAAGTTAACTCAAAATTTTTGATTCAGATTGAATCTGACAATGGCATATGAAATATAAGATCCAGATGCTATTATAAAGCAACGATTTCTTACTGCGAGATTTATACATATTTTAAAGATGGTCGCTCATATAATATCCTATTCAAATTATAAACAAGAATGTTTGTGAAAATGTGTGGACAGGTGTTAACTCTTTCATGTAAAACGACAGACCTTTATAAATCTCATAGTACTATATTTTATATGTCAGATTACCAATTATAACTTTTAAAGGCATTATTTGCACTGTCCAAAATATAGCAGAATTATAATTTTCAAAAACCCTGCCATCTCAAAGCTTATCTAGGTGTACAGTGCATAAACCGTTCATGTAATATATACAGCGTGTTCAGCAAAGATAATTTATGGCGTCATTATTAGTAAAGACACAAAAAGCAGACAAAGTCGTGGGCAGCTGCTAATCTTTTCCTTTAAGCAATTCACCACAGATTTTTTTTTATTAAACTAGTAATAGTCATTAATCGTAGATATTGTTTTAAATCACCTGATATTAAATTACAATATGGTCCAAGATGGTAAATATGCTAACCCTAGAGGACTGGCTCTCCAGTGGAGTTACCGGAATACACCCATAGATACTGGAGATGAAACTAATTTGACACACAGAAAGATTTGCACTGATTATACATGACGTATTCCAATAAAGTCGTCAGAATTAATAACCTGTCAAATTAGTTTTTGGCGGGATCTTGTAATGTCATTTAGCGGATTTTATATCAAACAACCATCTTGTTAGTTCACTGAAATGAGTGCAAGAAACTTGTAATACCATTACCTATTCGATAATGGCAGTAATAACCAAATAACTGGAAGATTGGTTGTCAAAAAAATAAAAGATTAATCACAGATCAAACTATACATTGATAATAACTCAGTTTAGTTTATAGGTCGTTGTAGATTAATTAGCTCTACTAAACTGTCATTACATTATCCGTGTTTTATTTTTTTGCAAAAGAGTCTCTAGTTAAAAATAATCGTTCATGTATAAGCTAAAGTTCAATCACTGCTAAGCATTTTAACTATAATCCGTTTCGTAGCGACTATCGCACAGTATAGAATGCGCGAGCGCACAAAACGCACGCGTTCTACGAAGTCCGCGAGCGATAGCGTGCTATGAAAACTGATTGGATGCGTGTACACCTTTGGATATCTGTGTGTTGTGTTTGTGTTTGTGATCTATGTGCTACTATTGACGGTGCGGGGGAGTGTTTCGGTGAGTGACTCTTTGTTTTAAGACGTACTTGAATCATTTAAACCATAGGTCCCAAAACTTTTGTCTCTTAGACCACTTGCCATGATTTACGTTTATGTATTACCCCTGATTACCTAATATTCATTTTTTTGAAAAGGTGGTTTTATAATCTATGTTGATGGCTATGTCTTCATGTAAAAAAAAACAAGCTAGAACCTAATGTAAAAAATAATTACTAATAAAATTGAGTCGTATCATAAGCGGCTATCTACATATTTTTGGAAAAAAAAGTGGCGAGACAGCAAATTTAATCTATAGATTAAAATACAGTTTATACATCAATCATCACTGCTATATTTTAGAACAGAAATATTTTTTCCACTTTGCCAAAAATGAATTGAAGTGTAGATAGCCACTTTTGATTATATACGACTCAATTATCTCATAAGTCCATTTGCTTATTTACTTTTCTCTCGTACTTAAGTCGCGTCGTCATTAAAATTACAATAACTTTTAATATAGTGAACCGATTTTAATGAAATCAAGACTAAATGTTACTCGAGGATATGCTTTATGATTTTCTTGTTATGGTTTTATCGTGAACCCAGTACTTTAGTAGTGATGAGTGTTTAAAGAAACACACAGACATTTCTAGAAATAATTGAAATGTATTTTACTATGTATGTATTTCAAGACACCTACAACTTTTTTTCACAAAAATCTAAAAGTATAAAGAGAAGAGGATGTTAGATTTATATTTTTGTTATAATTATAGATAGATAGATATAGAAGAAGAAGTATTAGTTAAGTAAACAGTAGATATGTGTATATGTATTGTTTCATTTATGGTAAGCCAAATGAAATCCACCATCAACTTAAATTATACCATTATCATTGATTCTGTTTTTTTCATCTCATGGACTCCCAATTTTTCTTTTCGCTTACATCGACCCCTTTGCTAGTCATCATAGTCCCCTAGTGGTTATAATAAACCGCTTTAGAAATCATAAATTTAAGCCTTCATACGCAATTATATAGAAAATATACATAGACTTATGAAGGGGTAGGAGGTAGAGCTACGCTGAAGCTATTAATGGTTTCAGCATGAATGAGTCGGCTCGACCAGGGTACTACCACCCTCTCGCAGAAAACCGTCGTGAAGTAACAGTGCTTGCACTGCTGTGTTTCGTTCGGTCAGTGAGAGCGCTGGAGGTCCTACCTCCCCTCCCCTTCCCCTTCCCTTACTCGCCCTCTTCCCCAAGACAGGTTGGCAACGCACTTGTGACTCCCCTGGTGTTGCAAGTGTCAATGGACGGTTGTGATCACTTAACATCAGGTGACCCACATGTCCGTTTGCCTCCTATGACATAAAAAAGGTAGTAATAAAAAGTAAAACACAGTTTCTTACGCAAATAAAATTTAGATGACTATTTTCAAAGTTAACGATAAAACTACTAACTATAAAACACAAATTAGTTTATAAACAAATGAAATATAATTATTCTAATTTAAAACATACGTGCTTTACATGAATGTTTGAATTTATGTTATCTCTGTAATACACGATAACAAGAGAAGTTTGTAATTTAGTCGAAAATTATAGTTTAATTTTTATTTTTATTGTGCAAAAAGTTTTACATAAATTATTTACAAATTTTAAAATGTCACTGACGGCGCCAATTTAAGTACACGTTGACGTCCGTACTAGTCTTGAGACTGTATCACAGACGCCAGCGCAAACTCCACTAATTTTATGAAAAGGTTTAGTAAAGAGGGTCACTCGTGAGCATGTGAGTATGTGTGTGTGTTGTGTGTGTGAGGAGTGCAAGAAACTTGTAATACCATTACCTATTCGATAATGGCAGTAATAACCAAATAACTGGAAGATTGGTTGTCAAAAAAATAAAAGATTAATCACAGATCAAACTATACATTGATAATAACTCAGTTTAGTTTATAGGTCGTTGTAGATTAATTAGCTCTACTAAACTGTCATTACATTATCCGTGTTTTATTTTTTTGCAAAAGAGTCTCTAGTTAAAAATAATCGTTCATGTATAAGCTAAAGTTCAATCACTGCTAAGCATTTTAACTATAATCCGTTTCGTAGCGACTATCGCACAGTATAGAATGCGCGAGCGCACAAAACGCACGCGTTCTACGAAGTCCGCGAGCGATAGCGTGCTATGAAAACTGATTGGATGCGTGTACACCTTTGGATATCTGTGTGTTGTGTTTGTGTTTGTGATCTATGTGCTACTATTGACGGTGCGGGGGAGTGTTTCGGTGAGTGACTCTTTGTTTTAAGACGTACTTGAATCATTTAAACCATAGGTCCCAAAACTTTTGTCTCTTAGACCACTTGCCATGATTTACGTTTATGTATTACCCCTGATTACCTAATATTCATTTTTTTGAAAAGGTGGTTTTATAATCTATGTTGATGGCTATGTCTTCATGTAAAAAAAAACAAGCTAGAACCTAATGTAAAAAATAATTACTAATAAAATTGAGTCGTATCATAAGCGGCTATCTACATATTTTTGGAAAAAAAAGTGGCGAGACAGCAAATTTAATCTATAGATTAAAATACAGTTTATACATCAATCATCACTGCTATATTTTAGAACAGAAATATTTTTTCCACTTTGCCAAAAATGAATTGAAGTGTAGATAGCCACTTTTGATTATATACGACTCAATTATCTCATAAGTCCATTTGCTTATTTACTTTTCTCTCGTACTTAAGTCGCGTCGTCATTAAAATTACAATAACTTTTAATATAGTGAACCGATTTTAATGAAATCAAGACTAAATGTTACTCGAGGATATGCTTTATGATTTTCTTGTTATGGTTTTATCGTGAACCCAGTACTTTAGTAGTGATGAGTGTTTAAAGAAACACACAGACATTTCTAGAAATAATTGAAATGTATTTTACTATGTATGTATTTCAAGACACCTACAACTTGTTTTTCACAAAAATCTAAAAGTGTAAAGAAGAAGACGTTAGATTTACATTCTTGTTATAATTATACATAGATAGATATAGAAGAAGAAGTATTAGTTAAGTAAACAGTAGATATGTGTATATGTATTGTTTCATTCATGGTAAGCCAAATGAAATCCACCATCAACTTAAATTATACCATTATCATTGACTCTTTTTTTTCATCTCATGGACTCCCGATTTTTCTTTTCGCTTATATCGACCCCTGTGTTAGTCATCATAGTCCCCTGGTGGTTATAATAAACCGCTTTAGAAATCATAAATTTAAGCCTTCATACGCAATTATATAGAAAATATACATAGACTTATGAAGGGGTAGGAGGTAGAGCTACGCTGAAGCTATTAATGGTTTCAGCATGAATGAGTCGGCTCGACCAGGGTACTACCACCCTCTCGCAGAAAACCGTCGTGAAGTAACAGTGCTTGCACTGCTGTGTTTCGTTCGGTCAGTGAGAGCGCTGGAGGTCCTACCTCCCCTCCCCTTCCCCTTCCCTTACTCGCCCTCTTCCCCAAGACAGGTTGGCAACGCACTTGTGACTCCCCTGGTGTTGCAAGTGTCAATGGACGGTTGTGATCACTTAACATCAGGTGACCCACATGTCCGTTTGCCTCCTATGACATAAAAAAGGTAGTAATAAAAAGTAAAACACAGTTTCTTACGCAAATAAAATTTAGATGACTATTTTCAAAGTTAACAATAAAACTACTAACTATAAAACACAAATTAGTTTATAAACAAATGAAATATAATTATTCTAATTTAAAACATACGTGCTTTACATAAATGTTTGAATTTATGTTATCTCTGTAATATACGATAACAAGAAAAGTTTGTAATTTAGTAGAATACGACAAGGGGGCGTAGTTTCATATTTTGTAATATCTTTTTATGGAATCAAAGTATATATTTTGTGCTTCAAATAACGATTACGTAATATTACAAGTGACTTCATTGCTGCAACTGCAGTATAAAATAACAATAAAATATAGTTTAGTGTCATCTAATTATTTTATTTTTGGCAACTAATCTTCTAGATTTATTCTATTCTGTCATTGTCGAGTAGTTAATAATATTACAAGTGTCTTGTGGTCATTTCAATGTTTCGCAAAACAAGATTATAGTCTCCTAGTTAGAACTTTTCAGGGAGTTTTTGTGGCATCTCAAAATTATTCCTGACTATTATTTACCATCCATTTCACTTGTTCACAATAACCGAAATATATTACGTAAAACGCCACCAATATTACAAAATATAGTGCCAAATAATACAAGATTGTTAATAAATCATAGAAATCACTTCATGAGATATTAAGATCCCACCAAAAACTTCTTATATACTATTAATACTTATTCAAGTAAATGTTTTAGTTCTATCAGGCATTAATCTATACTAATATTATAAAGAGATAAAGTTTGTGAAGTTGTGAGTTTGTGACGTTGTGGCGTTGTAAGGGGTAATCTCAGGAACTACTGTTCCGATTTGAATAATCCTTTCAGTGTTATTTATTTATTTAATAGGTTTACAATAATTGTTACATCGGCTTATTCTAAACACAAAATTATTACTTTAATCATTAACTACGATGTACAATTTCTTAAGTAAACACAACTTGCATAGTACACATTAATTAAAAGTGAAGACATTATCATGTTATAACATAAACTGAATTAAAACGAAAAATTATGTATGTTAGCAATTCTTATACCTGATTAAATATTTAAATTTTGACAATGTTATACCAAATATATCTAAGTTGTTGTATTTATTATATAAGTTACTTATTCTGGACACTGGAGAATTTTTACCTAAAACAGTTTTTCTAAAAGGAGAATTGAAAAGGTTAATAGTATGACGAGGATATCTAGAAGGAATGCGAAATCCAAACATGCTCAGTAATTCAGGGCTATCTATATAATTGTTGAAGAGCTTAAACAAAAACAATATTTATTTATCCTAGGCTCTTGTAATTAATCTGTAAACTACATCGACAGTCTAGTTTTTTTTGTGTTCTAGCATGATAAAGTAACGGTGTATTTAATGGTATGCAATATCAAAATAACGTATATCATCGTCAAATCTATAATTCCATCACGCTAAGACCGATAGGAGCGGAGCAACAATGAAAAATGTTTTAAAATCGGGGTATTTTTTCCTTTTGAGAGCTTCGGCTGCGTTAAGACGCTAAGGCCCAAAATAACTATTCCACGCGTGCGAAGTCGCAGGCAGAAGCTATTAACTAATTATATTATCTATACTAATATTATAAAGAGGTAACGTTTGTGAGGTTGTAGGGTGTAATATCTGGGGATTCGGAGAAAAATGGTCGAACGAAAACGTTTCTTACGGACGCTGCCTTAATTATGAGATGTTCTAGAGAAAAGTTGTAGCTTGACAATGCCTATTCCCGCCCAACGAAGTGGGCACGGGTCGGCTAGTATAAAATATAATTGCTCTTTATAGCATAACATTTCAATTTACTTGCCTACTAATTTGCCTCACTGAGCGTGTTCTACCACCTGTATTATGGCCAGTATGCTGCAGAGTTATTTAATTTAATCCATTCCTCTTCTTTTCATAAATGAACCACATGCGCTGGTCTTCGGAGCCACACTTTTGCGGTAACTCCTATCTGGACACGAACTAAAAAGTTCCCAACTTCCTTTTTTAAGTGACTTTACTACGCCTGATGGTAAGCATAGTACAATCCAAAAACAACGGCGACCACCGAGAAAAACGCAATCCTTCGTCCGTCGTCGCTGTCATGCCGGCCTGCGTAAATGCCCATTCACGTTACGCTTGAAGGACCTCATGTTCAGGTACAGGCACAGATAAATACATAGAGTACCTCTCGTATAGAAAAAAGAAGTGCTGTTCACGAAGGATTGATTAAATCAACTATAAAACACAAATTAGTTTATAAACAAATGAAATATAATTATTCTAATTTAAAACATACGTGCTTTACATGAATGTTTGAATTTATGTTATCTCTGTAATACACGATAACAAGAGAAGTTTGTAATTTAGTCGAAAATTATAGTTTAATTTTTATTTTTATTGTGCAAAAAGTTTTACATAAATTATTTACAAATTTTAAAATGTCACTGACGGCGCCAATTTAAGTACACGTTGACGTCCGTACTAGTCTTGAGACTGTATCACAGACGCCAGCGCAAACTCCACTAATTTTATGAAAAGGTTTAGTAAAGAGGGTCACTCGGGAGCATGTGAGTATGTGTGTGTGTTGTGTGTGTGAGTGTAAGTGTGTGTGTGTGTGTGCGCGTGTGGATGAGTGTGTGTATTTAAATATGTGGGTATGTATATAATAATGATTTAATGGCCGCGTGACTACGACAAGGGGGCGTAGTTTCATATTTTGTAATATCTTTTTATGGAATCAAAGTATATATTTTGTGCTTCAAATAACGATTACATAATATTACAAGTGACTTCATTGCTGCAACTGCAGTATAAAATAACAATAAAATATAGTTTAGTGTCATCTAATTATTTTATTTTTGGCAACTAATCTTCTAGATTTATTCTATTCTGTCATTGTCGAGTAGTTAATAATATTACAAGTGTCTTGTGGTCATTTCAATGTTTCGCAAAACAAGATTATAGTCTCCTAGTTAGAACTTTTCAGGGAGTTTTTGTGGCATCTCAAAATTATTCCTGACTATTATTTACCATCCATTTCACTTGTTCACAATAACCGAAATATATTACGTAAAACGCCACCAATATTACAAAATATAGTGCCAAATAATACAAGATTGTTAATAAATCATAGAAACCACTTCATGAGATATTAAGATCCCACCAAAAACTTCTTATATACTATTAATACTTATTCAAGTAAATGTTTTAGTTCTATCAGGCATTAATCTATACTAATATTATAAAGAGGTAAAGTTTGTAACGTTGTGGCGTTGTAAGGGGTAATCTCAGGAACTACTGGTCCGATTTGAATAATTATTTCAGTGTTGTATAGCTCATTCATCGAGAATGGTTATAGGCTATATATCATCACGCTAAGGCCAATAGGAGCGGAGCAACAATGAAAAATGTTCTAAAATCGGGGTATTTTTTCCTTTTGAGAGCTTC
>MU160056.1:29703-49122 GCA_015888305.1 Antheraea pernyi | reverse complement strand
ATTAAATCTACATTAACGCGAGCGAAGCAGCGAGCAAAAGCTAGTATTCAATACGTTTTCGTGTCATCGTTACATATGGCAATACGATACGAAAAAGATAGCAACCCAACAGCAGAATAACTAAATAACGCAGAATAACACATAATAAATGTAACAATAAATGTAAAATAACATGGCAACGTTATTCATTATTAATGTATAACAGCTATTGCTTTATTTGTTTAGTCCGTGTGTACGTTCTAACGAAATTTTAGAAGCTTTACAGTTTTAATTGCATGAAATACATAACCATGTTTACTTAAATACATACTTAAAGTTAAAATATTAATGAGATCGCATTTAAATATATTAACGCAGGGGTTATTTCAGACGAAATTTGTAAACAGCGAAGCCATAACGAGGTTTATGAACGGAAGCGTAATTAAAAATGACGTCATTAGATATGATGTCACCAAGTTCCGACTCATGAACGACAGACTTGTAGAAATGCGTAGACATATTGATAATTCTTAGCTTTGTAGACCATAAGGTAGTCTGTAGAGGTGGACGGCAAGACAATACAAGCGACTTTTTTTTCGAACTGACTACGCTATTGGTCTGATAGGCTTCACCAGACTACTAAGGGGAGCGCTTAAGGCACTTCGCTGATTTTGTTTAGCAACCAGCTCAAGGGCGCACGGCATTCTTCGGTTAAACTAGGCACGTTTCGTGTAGATTCAATGAGTTTGCAATAAAAAAAATAAAAACGTTTTCTTTTTTCCTTATGAAAAGTTATATAAAAAATGAACATAATATAAATTATGCTAAATTATATGTAAAGTTGGCAAAGATAAGGGGCCTATAAAATTTTGTCAAGACATGGTCATGAGGTATATAGGTATTTAGTTTTTAACAATTGTTTGCTATCTCTAACCACCAGAAAAAAATAAAAGAAGATTCCCTTCACAGAACTTATATATGTGAGTGATAATTCACTGTACCACGGAAGCAAATCACTCTAGGGCACTTTTCCCAAAAGACCGAACCTAGGTAACAATCGCCTCAGATCTCGCTCGTAAATTTAAATGGTTTTCTCTGACAGCAGTTGCGTATATTTGAATAAAGCGGAACAAGCTACGAGGGCTCCCTTTCGAAGGATCAGAAGTACGACGTCTTCTCACACAGACGTCGGTGTCAGTATTTGAGCCGGGCAAAGTTGAACATAACAGTAAATATTCTTTATTATTTTTCGGCCGCCTGTATCATCATCTGCGTTTATATTTGACCACAATCTCATTGGATGTTAAGTGACGACCTGGTCTCAGATGGTAAACACGCCAAACCTAGAGGTGACTGGCTCTCAAGATCAACAGGTGCTTGTCGATAGATTTTCAATTTAAGGGTGATAGCTAGCCAGGCGGATTTAGAAAAAACCCTACCACCATGGTTTCAACACGATGCTAAGCTCCGACTAAGCTGCAAGGACTTGAACTTTTTTTTATTTTTATTGTAGCACGGCAAAATGCCTGATGGTAAGCACAGTACAATCCAAAAACAATGGCGACCACCAAGCGACACACCATTCATCGCTGGTCGCCGCTGTCATGCCGGCCTGCGAAAATCTGGATGACCCAGTCAGGCTGTAAAACCCTACCACCCCGCTTTCGCCATTGCCTCGTTCGTTACTGAGCAGGGCGCATCACGTGCAGGTGAGGTTGGCTCAGGTGTCTCAAGTCTTATGATGTTATTCGACACCCCTTACACCTACATCCATCGACGCTGTATCCAAATATGTTACCAATTAACTTTATATTACAATATAATTCCTAAAAACAATAAAATATAGAGTAGATTCCTCTCGTGACGACTTATAGTAAATTAATAACATGATAAAAACAGGTTAACCGTCATGAGATGCCTGGCACATGTGAAATTACAATGAAAATTAGACAGCGTATAGGGAACATAACGACATAAGACAGCGTCATGCCGTTTGCCGTGACGGTATACGATACGATTTTACTGCCAAGGTGCACCAAGAGATGTTTCAGATCCAAAATCTTCGCTATGACCAGGTGTGCCAACTTTAATGGTGCTTTATCAACGCGATGGTTAAACTAGGCACGTTTCGTGTAGATTCAATGAGTTTGCAATAAAAAAAATAAAAACGTTTTCTTTTTTCCTTATGAAAAGTTATATAAAAAATGAACATAATATAAATTATGCTAAATTATATGTAAAGTTGGCAAAGATAAGGGGCCTATAAAATTTTGTCAAGACATGGTCATGAGGTATATAGGTATTTAGTTTTTAACAATTGTTTGCTATCTCTAACCACCAGAAAAAAATAAAAGAAGATTCCCTTCACAGAACTTATATATGTGAGTGATAATTCACTGTACCACGGAAGCAAATCACTCTAGGGCACTTTTCCCAAAAGACCGAACCTAGGTAACAATCGCCTCAGATCTCGCTCGTAAATTTAAATGGTTTTCTCTGACAGCAGTTGCGTATATTTGAATAAAGCGGAACAAGCTACGAGGGCTCCCTTTCGAAGGATCAGAAGTACGACGTCTTCTCACACAGACGTCGGTGTCAGTATTTGAGCCGGGCAAAGTTGAACATAACAGTAAATATTCTTTATTATTTTTCGGCCGCCTGTATCATCATCTGCGTTTATATTTGACCACAATCTCATTGGATGTTAAGTGACGACCTGGTCTCAGATGGTAAACACGCCAAAGATAGAGGTGACTGGCTTTCAAGATCAACAGGTGCTTGGCGATAATATTTACAATTTAAGGGTGGTAGCTAGCCAAGCGGATTTAGAATAAACCCTACCACCATGGTTTCAACACGATACTGAGCTCCGACTCAGTTGCAAGGACTTGAACCTACATCCATCGACGTTGTATCCGAACATGTTACCAACTAACTTTATATTACAATATAATTCCTAAAAACTATAAAATATAGACTAGATTCCTCTCGTGACGGCTTATAGTAAATTAATAACATGATAAAAACAGGTTAACCGTAATGAGATGCCTGGCAGATGTGAAATTACTATTAAAATTAGATAGCGTCTAGGGAACATGACGACATAAAACAGCGTCATGCCGTTTGCCGTGACGGTTTACGATACGATTTTACTGCCAAGGTGCACCAAGAGATGTTTCAGATCCCAAATCTTCGCTATGATCACGTGTGCCAACTTTAATGGTGCTTTATCAATGCGATGTTGTAGTTCATCGATCACAGCTATAACAACATCCATTTTTATATATAGATTCTATCTAGAGCCCAGGAAAATAACTCATAACGGAAAAAAAAACTAACACCGATAAGGAAAACCTATCGATCATCTAAAAAAAGCCAGGCCATTAGGTTTCTCAACATAATTATGATTTCTTTTTCTACAATTCTTTTTCAACAAACTGCAAAATGAAAAACTGCGTCTGCCCAGTTAATTACATCGAACCATCAAATTACAGTAATAACGGAAGTAATTTGGTACGTTAACATCCTCTTTGTACGTTGAACTCTGTACAAGAAGAGGGGAGGGTCTGGTTTAATCATAGCGACTTTGCTAACGCGAATATCGTGGACTTAGAAATTGTGGCGAACTATAGAAATGTCGCAGTTCCCACGTTATTATGCTAGGGTTGTGCCGTAACGTTTTCGATGTTATTTTACAAAGGATCCATTCAAGTGTTAAGTAAACAGCAAATGATAGAAGATGAATAGTATTACGTCAGCAATATTTACCCACAAACGACGCGTCCAGGCTTACTATACATAAGTGTAACGCGCTTAGGTGGCATATGCTTGTAGATACTTAGATTCATTTTTACCGCTTTGTTATCTACAATTTATCAATGTCAAAGGAGATACAATTTTCACACATTTTTTCAAGTGAAAACTTCTTTAGTCGCGTCGAGTGGTATTTTTGAGCTAGATAAACTTATAATTTCGTGTGATGACATGCTAGTAGCGTGACCGTATTACACTTGCCCGTCTTGCGTCAGTCTAGTGACGTATGGTATAGTGACTTGTGTACATATATTGATATTTTGCAGCTCATCCTAGGTTTGATTAATGAACTTTATAAGAATGTATGTAATTACTGCTCCATATATATAATAATTTCAATATACAAATTATGAAATTTAAATAAATCAGACTATAATAAATTTAAAAATTCAAAATTGAACGCAGTTATTCCTTTGTTTTGAGTTTTCTCTTCTGTCGGCAGTCCTTATGATAGGCTTTTTACCAAGGGCGTTCAAGTGCGAAGTAAGCACCCAATGATGTGAAGTGGATGCGATTACCTCAGCAATATTTATTCACTAGTAACTAGTGATTTGACATTTTGATCCTTCTTTCTCCCATGGTGAGATGTCAGAACCGATTTCAGTTGTGATCTTTCATACAATATACAGATTGTATTTTGAGTATAAATGCGTTGGATTTTATACCACGATGGTAGCAAACAAGCATGCGGGCCGCTTGATGTTAAGCAACCACCGCAGCCTGTAGACGCTTGCAACACCGAAGGTGTCACGTGCGCGTTGCAGACTCTTTAAGGTCCTATTTATTTATTTTCTTTTTTTTTATGTTATAGCAGGCGAACACGTGGATTACCTGTTGTTAAGTGATCACCACCGTCCATAGATAGACACTAACATCACCAGGGGAGTCGAAAGCACGTTGCCAGTCTATGTTTGGGGGAAAGGGAGGGAGGGGAGGGGTGAGGGGAGGTGGGTATCCGGCGCTCTCACTGACCGAACGAAACGCAACAATACAAGCACTGTTACTTCATGTCGGTTTTCTATGAGAGGCTGGTAGTACTCCGGGCGAGCCGACTCATTCGTGCTGAAACCAGTAATAGCTTCAGCGTGGCTCTACCACCTACAAAACTACTTTCCCCTTGAAGAACTCCATACTGTAGTTCCCAGGAAAAACCTCAACAGGAAGCTCATTCCTGAATCGGAGCGTTCATGGGAGGAAACTCCTCTGGAACCACTTCGGTTCCAAAGTGTGAAGGTTATTATTTTTATCGAGACTAGTAAAGACTATTGCTTAGGATTGTTTAAATCGTAAACTAAAACCACAGTGACAAGATTAAATAATACTAAAATATATAGAAAAACTGTGTCATATTTCGGCATATATTCAATACCTAATGTAGTATTTAACTTCATAAGAATTCATATTATAATATATTTGTTTAAATAGAAATTTAAATAAATCAGACTATAATAAATTTAAAAATTCAAAATTGAACGCAGTTATTCCTTTGTTTTGAGTTTTCTCTTCTGTCGGCAGTCCTTATGATAGGCTTTTTACCAAGGGCGTTCAAGTGCGAAGTAAGCACCCAATGATGTGGTGTGGATGCGATTACCTCAGCAATATTTATTCACTAGCAATTCGTCATTTGACATACTGATCCTCCTTTCTCCCACGGTGAGGTGTCATGAGGTTTGTCAGGACCAATTTCAGTTGAGATCTTACAAAATCTGTATTTTGGGTATAAATGCGTTGGATTTTATACCACAATGGTAGCAAACAAGCATGCGGGCCGCCTGATGTTAAGCAGGCACCACAGCCTATAGACGCTTGCAACAACGAAGGTGTCACGTGCGTGTTGCAGACTCTTTAAGGTCCTATTTATGACCACCACCGTCCATAGATAGACTAACATCACCAGGGGAGTCGAAAGTACGTTGCCAGTCTATGTTCGGGGGAAAGGGTGGGAGGGGGAGGGAAGAGGGGAGGTGGGTCTCCGGCGCTCTCACTGACCGAACGAAACGTTAAAATCGGTCGACTCTATCAAAAATTATTATTCTTTTAATGACGACGCCACCTAAGTACGAGAGAAAAGTGGATAAATGGCCTTAATAGATTCAGATGGCTTTACTACCACCTACAAAACTACTTTCCCCTTGAAGAACTCCATACTGTAGTCCCCAGGAAAAACCTCAACAGGAAGCTCATTCCTGAATCGGAGCGTTCATGTGAGGAAACTCCTCTGGAACCACTCCGGTTCCAAAGTGTGAGGGTTATTATTTTTACCGAGACTAGTAAAGACTAGTGCTTAAGATTGTTTATTTGGTAAACTAAAACCACAGTGATAACATTAAATTATACTAAAATATATAGAAAAACTGTGCCATATTTCGGCATATATTCAATACCCAATGTAGTATTTAACTTCATAAGGATTCATAATATATTTGTTAAAATATAAAATCACAAATAATTATAATGGTGTACTACTCAAAGATTTCAAATGTGTTTGTTATGGTTGGAATTAGTTTCAAGACCGGTACTTATTTCGATAAATTGTTTTATGTATTGTAATTTGATCATGTCCTGATTTGATTTGAATAAACAATATACTATTATATAAAATCATACATTTGGTATTTGAAAAATCAATAAAATCTTAAACATAATGTTGTAGTTTCTGTTTCTAAATCATAACTGAAATTCACATTTTTTTTCTAAAAGTGAAAATAAGAAAACGCGATCATAATGTATTATTTCACGGTAAGAAAGGAAGGAAACTTTAATCTATACATATAATACTAATTGTAAATCTAACGTGTCTGTATTTTTAGATTTTTGTGTTAAAAATTGTTGTAGATTTCTTGGTAAGTAATAAAATACATTTCAATCATTTTTAAAAATGTCTGTCTGTCTCTTTGTTTAAACACGCATCACTGCTAAAGTACTGCGTTCACGATATAATCAAGAAAATCATAAAGCATATCCTCCAGTAACATTTAGTCTTGGTTTTATTAAAATCGGTCGACTCTATTAAAAAATATTATTCTTTTAATGACAACGCCACCTAAATACGAGAGAAAAGTGGATAAATGGACTTAATAGATTCAGATGGCTTTGTTAATCGCGGTTTTTGCACTGGTTTCACGCAGAAAAATCGCGCGTACAGCTAGTTTGTAATTAAAATTATATAAATAACAATAACATATAATCGACAACCCTATTCACTGACTCTATAACTTAGTTTTCGGTTCGAGGCGCCATTAAAGCTCTTACGTCAAAGGAGACCAAATGATGAGTTTATTAAGTTAAAATTAACTGGGAATTCGCAGGATGTATCTCTAGTCACTTCAAACGAAATTTATTTCAATGTTTCTTAAATTAACTTTCCTTATACTGTTCGTGATCTCATTTCTTATAGACATGATTCCTGTGAAAATAACATAATAAAACTGCCTCTTTTTATTTATTATATTTTCCGGTAACCGTCAGATTTCAATTGCTAATAGCTATAAGACTAATGATGTGATAAAAATGATTTGGGTAACTATTGATAGAACGTAACGTGCTGCATTGGTAAGCACCTGCGCGTGATTGATATGAATTAACGTTGTGCAGAAATATAAATTAATGCAGGGTTCGGACGCATTCGAATGCGTTGACTTAGGACATAGAAGCACTTTTGCAAAAAAATGCACATATTCGCCAAAATATAGTTTTAATAGTGCGCGGAATTATAGAAAATATAAACCAGAGGAAAGTTTGCATAGAAAAGTATTTAAAAAATACGAAATAAATCAAATGCAAACTACACAGCATCGAAAAGAAATAGTAAAGGGGCCAAAGCATTATAAATATAACTTAGATAAACCCTTGTTATGATTTTTCACGGTGCAGTCTTTGACAACGCCTCGCTATTTTATTGTTGTATGACATATTGTTTCCACTGTGTCTGGCGGTAAGCGCGATGCAATCCAAAAACAGCTGCGACCACCGAGAAAACATAAATCCATGGAAAATCGTCACTGTCAAGAAATACTTATGATGGATATTTGTGACTTATGAGTCGGTTAATCGCCACTATGTAAATTTCTGGGATTCTGGGATATACATGTGGGCGCGAAACAGCGATTTATGTGCTAAATAATATACAACTTTAACTAAAATATCATTTATATAAGTCAACACATGTTTTAAAGTGACGTGTTCGAATTTTTGGCAAACATCTATATAAGGACAACTAATACTAGAGAGGAGATTACCCGCCACGGCCACCCTGGGCAGCATCTCAAGCCTAGGTTTTATCCCTCGGACGGGAGCCCTCGAGCATGCTGCTAGCGCGATACACTCACACCGCATTTACTAGTTTCCTGCACACACTACACTGCACTCCACACACGTGTACACTCACACGGTACGTACACTTGTTCTGTAAGGGACCCTTTTTGGATTATATACCTTTAGCCAAAGCTATCAGACTCTATATACATCTACGTTTTAGTGCGACACATATGAAGGTATGCATATCTGTCTCACTAAAGTATACATGTACCTTAGGCAAAATGGTTAATTTAGATCGAATCGCGCTGTATCCAAGGCAACAGTGAAGTCACGTAAAGGTTCGGCCACTCGGGCACCATTGAGCTTGTTGCCATTCGGCTGAGTGCCCTAAGCGCGCCTTCTGTGATCCCGGTGAAGCTGTGAAGGCACGTCAAACCAAGTGGTTAGTTAATTTGAAAAAAAACCATGACAAGGCTAAGCGTTGCATTATAATGGTTTTACGCTTCGAGTACGGTAGTCGCGAACCTTTTAGACGCAGTTTAAATGTTATACCACTAATGAAATTAATTTTCTTAGTTTTATCCACAATTTTATATTCTTCGTTTGTTTTCTTAAGTGAAAAAAATAATTTATATGTCTAAGAATAATTAATAAAATACATTTCAATAATTTTTAGAAATATCTGTTTATTTGTTTGATTGAATATGCGTTTATTTGTTTGTTTGGATATGCATCACTGCTGATATACTGCGTTCACGATAAAACCTCACCAAGAAAATCATAAAGCATATCCTCGAGTAACACATAGTCTTGGTTTCATTATAATCGGTTCACTCTATCAAAAGTTATTGTAATTTTAATGACGACGCGCCTTAAGTACGAAAGAAAAGTGGACTTAAAACAGTCAGATGATTTTATTAGTCATTGTTTTTCACATTAGGTTCCACGCGGACTCTGGGGGTAAATGTCGCTCCTGCACACCAGACTAGGCCTCCCTCGGCAGCAGCTCAAGCCTAGGTCCGTTCCTTCGACGTGAAGCCCTTGAGTACGCTGCTCGCGCGACACAGTGACACAAAATCTTACATCACTGCGACATCATTACACATATCACCTCCACACACGTGCACGCATACACGCTTACACATGCATGTGGAAGGCTTTTATTTTTTTTCCCTTATCAAACTGAAATAGTTTAGAATATTATCCGATACGAAATATATATAAAGGTTGTTGAGGTATGTATGCTTGGTACATGTATATGTTTCAACAACTCATATATTCGTATGTATGAATAGTTAGGTTAGCTCAGATAGGTCGCGAATTGCATGTATCATGCAACAGCCAAAGACGAGGTGTGCCGCGCACCCCTTGAGTTAGTTGTCAAAATAAAATCGGATGAATGCCTTAAGCGCTCGCCTTAGTAGTCCGGTGAAGCTGTTAAGACCTTGCTCGGCCAATAGCGTAGTCCGTTCAAAAAAAATCCACGCGGACGGTGTCCCGGGTACAGCTAGTAATTAATCTGTCAGCTAGTGTGGCATGTAATATAGCAGTTACAGAATCGATTACAAACCATTTTCAAACTTATTTCAGTAATCGACGGAGTTTGAAATACGATTGTGATAATGGGACATTATAATTCGAGTTAAAATATTCATTACGGATGTTTTCCGAGCGTCCTATTTAAATGATTTAATATGTAAATGAGAGTCCTGGAATTATATTCAACCTCCTACGAAACTGGGCCAACATTGGGATTCAAGTTTATACAGTTTAATATGATTGTCACAATTCTCTCGTAATTTACCATTCCTTCAGGTAAATTGAACGGTTACGACTGTTTATCTTTAACTGTTGTCAGTAGCATAATTTACAATTCCTTAGTCTTATTAGATATACCTGTGCCCGCGACTCCGTCCGCGTTGAACTTACTGTAAAAAAACAGTGTCTCATAAAGTCATCTGAATGTATAAAGTTTTTATTTTTGAACTGACTATGCTATTGACCAAGCAAGGTCTTAACCACAGAGTTACGTTATATAAATAGAGGTCGCACTCGTTCTTTCCAATCAGCGCCTCTATAATATGAGTTTCGAACTAACATTGTTGGTTATAAATGTACATTTATAGCTATGTATGTATGCATACAGCGGTACTGCGTAAATCGTATACAAGTTTTTGATCATTTTTATTTGTAATTAATATATTCATCGTAAGGCATATCTAAATCCAAGTATGTATATGCAGGAGTCAATGTTTATAAGTAGAACCGGACATAGATAAAATTGTTTGTGGGAGACAAGAAAATTTAAGGGAGCACACTCTCGTAATAAATACGTAAACAAAGAGAATGAAAACAAATAGTTGAAAGTTGTCAGTTTGAAATGTCAAATTTAATTGTCATCCACCATCGTTTCTTATCAAACTTGCCAAAAAATTATATAACAGTGCCATCTAGAGAGTGGATTGGTAACCAAAAATAGACGAGCCTTTTCCATACAAATCCGATTCTGAGAAGTGAAAATAGTGTGGTCTTAACAGCTTCACCGGACTACTGAATGTATTAAGTCCATTTACCTTATCTACTTTTATCTCGTACTTACATAAGTGGCGTCGTCATTAAAATTACAATAACGTTTGATAAAGTGAACCGATTTTAATGAAACAATAACTAAATATTACTCGAGGATGCTTTATGATCTTGGTTTCTTGGAAAAGGTTTTATCATGAACGCAATACTTTAGACATTTCTAAAAATGGTTTAAATATACTTTATTACTTACTCTTAAACATTTGCAATGTTTTTTTTTACAAACATCTAAAAAGTACGTTAGATTTACATTCTTATTGATATTGATTTGATTTATTCAATAAGGGTGTAAAATCATTCACGGTACTAATTCGAAGAGCAATAACACAATAGAGGTCTGACCCCTAATCCACGCATCGATTTAAATCGAAGCGCCACAATTATCTCCGGTCGGTCATTAAATTAAAAATGTAAGCCGAAACTGGTTCGATTCTGGCGCCGTTTAAAACGTTCACTCGGAACTATATTACGGTGATTTTACACTTGACTCATTCAACAAAATTCAAGCAATTCAAAATTAAAACCGACTTCAAATATTGCACTAGCTCCTTGACTATAATTGTGTCATTACATTTCAAAATAAACTAAATCCTATTTTAGGCTTTCCTAATATTTTACGTGTTTTTCTACATCTTAAAATTTTGTTGATGATGATGATCATAAAAAAAAACAATAACTGTATGAACGACAAAATCTGAAAAACTCCGTCCTCGGATATTACCCACAATGGATATCTTAAAAAAAAAATTAAACATGTTATATTAACTGTTCGCGACAATTTAAAGTGATTTGTGTTAGATAGTAGTGTATGCTAATCGTGTGTAGTGTTATAGTTTTTCGCCTCAAATAGTTCATAGATTTTATAATATCGTTCGATAGTAAATTACCCAAAATTGTACTAACAAGTGAGATTTATATAGCAATAGTATTACAATAATTACTAACCCTTGTAATTTTATATATAGAATAATTTAATAGTTTAAAATAATGTTTCTAGCTGTAAATATAACTGTAATAATTTTATTAAATAAAGAGCAAGCGAAGCTAACTCGTCGCGCCCCCGTACGCCCTGTATAGTAGTTTTGCTAGGCCTGACGCTGTGCGCGTGGTTATTAAGTGCTATGATTGGTGGAGCACCGCCAGCGTCGGGCGAGCGACCCCGGTGCCGTATAGGCAAGGCCCGGAACGTGGACACTTCAGGCGCGGGCGGCATAGAGAGTAGTCGTCATAGTAATAGTAATCGCGTAATAGAGTAATCGAATAGATAGATAATCATCGTTAGTACTAGTAGATAGTGAATAGTTAGCGAGCGAGCACATCCTTCGCTGCTCTACTAGTAACAAGTTTTTTATTGCAAGAAAACCTCAATCTTCTTCAAATTCAACTTCGGAATCAGCAATCGTCGCTATAGTTGTGAGTCATTCGGAGGTGGCTCACATTAACTATTAAAATTGGATGTAACTTATATTGAAATGTAACGACTCAATTAGTTATATATCTACCTAATCTTGAATCGTCATTAACCTATTGCATCTTCATTTATTGTGCGAACCGCAAAGAAATGGAACGCGTTATCTGCGTCTGGTTTTACAATAGTTCCAAAAGTTTACAATATAAAGGCCTTCAAAAGAATAGTAAATAAGTTTCTCCGAGTTAATGCGCTTCATCCTAGGCCTCCTCCTCACTTTCCATCTACTAAGATCAAGCTTCGCTCAAGGTAGTGTAAAAAAACTAATACCTCAATTATTATGATAGGTGTAGAAAAAGAAATCCATTATTTTGGTATTACATTAAAGGCTTTAATTACCATAGTTAGAATGATCCGATTTAGGTCAAATATGCGCCGTCTTGATTGATAGCTTTTTGCTATTTTTAAGGTAATTTCATTACATTTTGGAGTGTTCCCGAGTATATCTTAGAAAACCAAGGTCCAATGCAGTGAAATTATATTAGGTGGTAGAGCCACGCTGAAGCTATTACTGGTTTCAGCATGAATGGGTCGTCTCGGCCGGGGTAGTACCACACTCTCACAGAAAACTGACGTGAAGTAACAATGCTTGCATTACTGCGTTTCGTTCGGCCAGTGAGAGCGCTGGAGGCCCACTTCCCTTCCCCTTCCTCCTCTCCCCTTCCCCTACCCTTCTTCGCCCCTCCAGACAGGCTGACAACGCATTTGCGACTCCCCTGGTGTTGCAAGTGTCTATGGACGGTGGTAATACTTAACATCAGGTGACCAATCGGCCCGTTTGCCTCCTGACAGAAAAAAAATTAAATGGGATCCTTGAAAGTATCCACTTTCTAATAAAAAAGGATATTACAAATATGTATGTTACATATGCGTGTTGGTATCCCTTCACTCTTTTTCTTTGCCGTCACTAAATTGATATCGTACTATAGCTATGTATATATATATTATTATTACTTCCGTCATTCTGACTTTACCTAATACATTCAGTCAAAAAAAAATCGTTAAAAAAATCCTCCTCTCCCCTTCCCCTACCCTTCTTTGCCCCTCCACAGAGGCTGGCAACGCACTTGCGACTCCCCTGGTGTTGCAAGTGTCTATGGATGGTGGTAATACTTAACATCAGGTGACCAATCTGCCCTTTTGCCTCCTGACAGAAAAAAAATGTAATGGAATCCTTGAAAGTATCCACTTTCTAATAAAAAAGGATATTACAAATATGTATGTTACATATGCGTGTTGGTATCCCTTCACTCTTTTTCTTTGCCGGCACTAAATTGATAGCGTACTATATCTATAGCTGTATATATATAATATTATATATATATTACTTCCGTCATTTTGACTTTACCTAATACATTCAGTCAACACCCAGTTATAGTCCACTTAAAAAAAATTGTGGTTGTATGAAACTAAGACGCAAGTGAAGCTCTTTTCATATCGTAGGCATTTAACTGAAAAAAATCGGAAAATATTCGACTTAGAGTATTGAAATCACGTTTTTAATCTCATAATAATAAAGAATGAGCACAATATTTATTTAAATCAACGAATCATTTTAAACTGAGCCATGGGCTCAGCCATGAGCCATATTGTTCTTGACTGTCCTGCCAAGAGCCTCTCGCCTAACCCTTTCTCCGCGGCCGGCTATAATGTGACATGCGGTAGATGGACGAAAAAATCTGGTGCGATGGATAAAACGTTTCACTTTAAAAATTGTGCGCGGTAAGTATGTAGTCACCTTTATGCAGGCCGATCTAAACCGTAGCGTGCTTGAGTAGTTTTGTGAATGAAATAACCATTGATTGGCCCTCGAGCTATTATGATAAAGGTAGATAAACCCTTTACAAGTTTTACAAGATTATTGTTTCAATCTCGCTTCGACACGCGGTTTTTTTTCGTGTATCGTCGTGTTTTTGTCAATTATTTTTGTATTTCTTCGCTTATATAATTATTTTTTTTATAACTAATCTTCTAC
Organism: Antheraea pernyi; assembly: GCA_015888305.1. Classification (NCBI taxonomy): domain Eukaryota; kingdom Metazoa; phylum Arthropoda; class Insecta; order Lepidoptera; family Saturniidae; genus Antheraea; species Antheraea pernyi. Next base: position 35,044 of record MU160056.1, on the reverse strand, counting down.
TAGACTATTTACTATACCTACTACCTACTATTACCTACCATTATCGAGTAGGTAATGTTACAAGTTTCTTGTGATCATTTCAATCAACTAACAAGATGGTGGCCCTCTTGTTAGAACTCTCCAGGGAGTTTTTGTGGCAAGTCAGAATCCACACTCCGTGGTATTATTTCCCATCCACAATAACCAAACTATATTACTATAAAAAAACAACAATATTACAAAATATAGAACCAAATAATACAAGAATATTGAGAAAATATAAAAACCACTGCATGACATTCCAATATCCCGGTAAAAACTCTCGTAACTGTGTATTACGAATTGGGGATTTTATTTGTAACAATAGCTCTTGCTCGCGGCTACTACTACTACTCATGTTAACGTAGATTTGATTACAGGAACAGTACATTTTTCGTATGACAGAACTGTAATAATATGATCCATAGGCATTATTCCTGAGAACGTATTTGTTTTTCGTCTGTTTGTAATATCTATTATAAGCATATGCAACGTCGGGGTGCAGTCTTAACAGCTTCACCGGACTACTAAGGCGAGCGCTTAAGGCACTCAGCCGATTTTATTTTGACAACTAGCTCAAGGGTGCACGGCACACCTCGGCTTTGGCTGTTGCCTGATTCATGCAATTCGCGACCTATCTGATCTAGCCTAAGCTAAGCTAACTATTCATACATATATGAGTTGTTGAAACATATATGTGTACCAAGCATACATACCTCAACAACTCTTATATATTTCGTATCGGATAATCGTCTGTTTGTAATATCTATTATAGCCATAGTCGTATACAGCGTCGGGGTGCAAAGATTAAATTACCCACGCTCTTATTAACCAAAAAAAAAGTTTTTTTTATGTTAAATTTATTTATATTCCTAAAATAAGAATACGATCATATTCATGTTTCTTCTTAGATTTTTTAAATATATAATAAACAGCAGATTCTATATTAATTGTCAAGTTTTGCTATCTACATATATATTTTGGGTAGTGATTGACCATACCTAGAGGTTTTTATTAATTTCAGTTTTGAAAAATAGAGGTACGTAAATTTAAAATATTTAAATTAATATAACTGCGTACGTTTTATTTTTTTTTATTTCTTATGTGATTCAAAAACATTGTATAAATTGTATTGTAATCTCATTTGAAACAAAACATTAACACTCTCAAATGCGTCTGTGGGGCCAAAAGAAGAAGAAGACAGGTCATTGTCTATGGCATGGCGGTCAGCTTACACCCCTTAGTATTTTGCGCCCGGGTGTCTCTTGTGCCTTTGAGAGAATACGATACTGATCTTAAAGCATAATTAATACAGTAGGCACAATTAAATCTATATCTATATCAAACACGCATCAATGCAATAAACTGCGTTCACGCTTAATCTCACCAAGAGAATCATAAAGCATAACCTCGATTGTTTTATTAAAATCGGGTCACTCTATCAAAAGTTATTGTAAATTTAATGGAGTTAATACATTCATATGATTTTATGAATAACTTTTTTCTTTTAAACAACGTTCCACGCAGACGAAGCCGCGAGCACAGCCAATTATTAATATTTGTACATATTAACTTTAAAAGTTGAAGAACGATGTATTGATCAACATCTTGATATCGTATTTCACTGTAACAGGGAATGAAATACGAACGAATACATAAGCATACCGGTGCGTTTGAGTTTCAGCTTTCCCCTCGACAAAGTTCAAAGTGATAAACAAGTGTTAAGCAGCCTTTAAATCTTGGATTACACGGCTGAAGATTTTAATGAGATCTTGTTAGCTTTGTATAGATACGGTCACGACCTTTCCCATGTCAAAAGGACTGGTTACTTCTGTACTAAATAATTCATTTTCATTTACTTCTATTTTTAACAAGATTGTAGTTTTTAAAAGTGGCCGACGTCGATGTGATTGTATTTTTTTAAATACTATTAAAATGGTTGCCAATAAAAAATCGTATTACTAACACTTCTTCTTATAATTAAAGTTAATGACATATCTTTGCTAAATTGATATTTAGGACGAAGTCACCGATAACAGCTAATCTAAAATAAAATAGAATAATAAGTATTTGCTACAATTATTGCGTTATTCCATAATCATTTGTGACAAAGGGATTATTTAAGAAAGAGACAATCACAAATGTAACCGTTTCACGGAACCCTCTTGAATTTTCCACGGAACTCGCTTTAGGAATCGCTCTAGATACATTATAGCGTAGAGACATAAAGATAAATCGAACACGAATGCATGAACGAGGTCCCCTCGCATTCTTCGTAGGACTGTTAAATTATTTCAAACTTTTGAACATAATCTCGAAAACTTTCAAATGGCTTAAAGGTATTCGTTATCAGCTAGTTATGTCGTCCGTACAGGAAGTAAATTAGTTCTGCTTACCCAACGCGTTCTATACATATTTAACTTTTTTCTATTAAAAGATAGCACGTATACTTTGTTGTAAAGATGTATTTAGTAGTATATAAACAAATTCTTACTTTTTTTAGGAGGGTTCCTGTATCAAAAATTGCAGAATCTAAAGTTACCACATTTTGCAGGCGATTCCGTTTTATTGATGTGTATAAACAAAAATCAAATCGGTTGTACGTACTGAAATAAGTTCACACGATCACGGTAACAGATAAATTTATTTTAACGCCATCTATCGGATCTAGAGTTACTACATTTTGCAAACAATTCCGTGTTATTGACGAGTATGGGCTAAGATCAAATCAGTTGTACGTATTGATGTGTTCACAGAGTTACGGTAACTGGTAGATTTGTTTTAACGCCATCTATCGAAACCAAAGTTAAAACTTTTTGTCAACCATTCCGTGTTAGTGACGTTTATGGGCTAAAATCTAATCGGTTGTACTTACCAAAATGCATTCACACGGTCATGTAACAGATAAATTTATTCTAAAGCCATCTGTCGAAACTAAAGTTACCACATTTTGCAAAATATTATATGTTAATGTAAAGTATGGGCTAAGATCAAATAATAGGTCACGGTAACTGATTTATTTATCTAATCTAAAGTTAACACATTATGTAAACTATTCTATCTTATTGACATGAATTGAGCTGAAATCAAATCGAGATAGATTGGATTTAACGCCATCTATCGTTCATTCTTTAAAGTAAATTATATTTGTTTTAAATTATAGTGTATATATAGTGTCAGCTTTTGTTTAACGCCACTAACGAAAATTTATGTAAAACTGACATTTGATTTGTTGTTGATAATTCTGAGGAAGATACATGTGTCAGATGTGTTTTAAAAAAAATTAATTAGTTAATACATTGATTTGTAAATAAAAAAAGTGTGCGCGTACATAACACGCGTTAGAAATTATACTTCTTTGGCGTAACAAGATAAAAATCTTTTCAAAAATGTTATTTTTCGCCTTAATTGTAGAAAAAACGACACTGACAATAGAAAAAAGGTATTTAATACATTGAAAGTTTTATTATAACGCATTATCTAGTTAAATAAAGTTTATTGAAATATCACGAAATAAATGAATAAATATCGTGAATACAGTTGTCACTTCGCACGAAAACATACGTAGATGTCCTTACTTTTACTTTGTTGGTAACTTTGAAAAACTAAAATGTTGATTATAGCTAACTACAGGGTGTCGATTTTTCGTGACGGTGTGCGCGCGCATCGTAAAAATTTACTCTCATCATTTTTCTCTAACGCGCCAAAAGAAGTATAACTTCAAAATATGGTGGTTGGGTTATTTCAAAGTGGGGAAATCCCTTATGGATACGCCACCCTCCCGGGGGAGAGGGTGGGTTATGTCCGAGTCGCACGGACTAAAACCCCACGGTGTACCGACAGACCGTTTTGTGGGGGCGGCAAGGGATCGAACAAGCTAATCAACCTTGTAGAGCCGCCCCCACGGTCCGCCCGGCGGAAGGTGACCGCCGGGCTCCTACCTATAGAGGGACAGACCGGGTACACACCAGCTGCCCCCCCTCGTCCACCGAACCCGTGCAATGAGGAGATGGGCCCCCCGGCCCATCCCCTCAGGTCCGGCTACGGTGGCAGGAGGAGTTGGGCGAAGCGCCTTCTCCTCCTGCCTGTCCTCCTTTGGCGGAGACGGCCACTTTGAGGGTCTGCCTCGCGGGCCCTCTCCGCCTCCTCCTTCTGCGAGATGACCTCCTCGCAGAAGGAGGCCATCGCTCGCCACGCCTGTTCGCTGCCGAGCATGGCCGAAACCACGCTCGGCAGCGATAAGTCCGGTCCTACCGCCGCCGCCAGAAGGCGGCGCTGCCCCCCCCACGCAGCACACTCAGACAGAGTGTGCTGCGCGGTATCTTCGGCTGCGCCGCACTCGTGGCAGGCGGCGGTCGGCTCCCTGCGTGCGATCCGGTGCAGGTACCACCCGAAACAACCGAGTCCGGTGAGTACCTGCACCAGCCTAAACGTCAGGGAGCCCCACTCCCTCTCCTTCCACGCCCGCAATAAGCTAAGCTAACTATTCATACATATATGAGTTGTTGAAACATATATGTATACCAAGCATACATACCTCAACAACTCTTATATATATTTCGTATCGGATAAACGAAATGTATGTCTTACGTCCAGCCATGGAGTATTAATAAAGAAAATATTCATCGTGTTTCTTATTTAAGTCGGTTTAAATAAAACAGTTCCAAATTTACTAACCCTAGATCAAATATCATGTTTCGTACCAAGACATCATCATTCATTGTCAAACAACTAAAATTAATCAATCGTCAATGTTATTACTTCGTGTGATTGAAACATTTGCTAAAATTTCCTTCCATAAAACGCCTTAACTGCGTATATTTAGTATGTAGTATTAGTATTTGGTATATATAGTAGTATGTATATTTTGCATACAACTGACATGAGACTCTTCTGGTTATAAAAATTCGCCGAGGATAGGTATATCTTATGCAGTTATAATAAATAAATTACATACGTTTTTTACCGTACAACAATTTATCTATATAACTAGATGTCGATGTATATCTGACATCAAACCCACTAAACTAAACCCACGTGAAGTAACAGTGCTTGCATTGTTGCGTTTCGTTCGGTCAGTGAGAGCGCCGGAAAATCACCTCCCCTCCCCTTCCACTTTCCCCTTCCCCTTAACAACAAAGGCTGGCAACGCACTTGCGACACTTGTTTATGGACGGTGGTGATCACTTACATCAGGTGACCCACCTGTTCGTGTGCCTCCTATGATATAAAAAACGATAAAAAAAAAAAAAAAAATTTAATGATAGTGTGTCACTCGGTGGTCGCCATTGTTTTTGGATTGTACTATGCTTACCATCAGGCA
>MU160056.1:0-27553 GCA_015888305.1 Antheraea pernyi | reverse complement strand
CAAAAGTAGTTATTTGTTTATTGATTAGTGTTACATTTTCATGGCATTTCAATGGATTTCAATTTCATGGATACGTTAAAAATTCGAGTAATTATGGAATATGAGTACCGTCGTGGCAGCAACGCAGCTCAAGCGGCACGTAACATCAACGACGTTTACGGAGCTAACGCTACAATCCAACGCACCACCTGTTATTGGTTTGCTCGCTTACGTTTTGGGAATTTCGACCTGAAAAATAAACCTCGCGGTCGTCCGAAGACTTTGGTCGACAATGACGAATTAAAGGCGATTGTGGAAGCTGACGATACACAATCTACGGCTGAATTAGCAGCAGCTTTCGACCTTAGCGTCAAAACAATATTGGTCCATTTGCGTCAAATTGGCAAGGTAAAAAAGCTTGACAAATGGGTGCCCCACGAACTCAATGATCGCCAGCGCGAAGTACGCGTCGAGACGTGCCTTACACTGCTCAACAGACACACAAATGAAGGAATTTTGAACCGCATTGTTGCCTACGATGAAAAATGGATTCTGTTTGATAACCGCAAGCGCTCAGCAAGTTGGTTGGATCCTGGTTCTGCACCTAAACAATGACCTAAGCGAAAACTTACCCCTAGAAAAGTGATGATCACTGTTTGGTGATCAAGCGCCGTATTGTATTGTAATCTCATTTGAAACAAATCATTAACACTCGCAAATGCGTTTGTGGGGCCAAAAGAAGAAGAAAACAGGTCATTGTCTATGGCATGGCGGTCAGCTTACACCCCTTAGTATTCTGCGCCCGGGTTTCTCTTGTGCCTTTGAGAGAATACGATACTGATCATAAAGCATATTTAATACAGTAGGCACAATTAAATCTATATCTATATCATAATCTATATCAAACACGCATCAATGCAATAAACTGCGTTCACGCTTAATCTCACCAAGAGAATCATAAAGCATATCCTCGATTGTTTTATTAAAATCGGGTCACTCTATCAAAAGTTATTGTAAATTTAATGGAGTTAATACATTCATATGATTTTATGAATAACTTTTTTCTTTTAAACAACGTTCCACGCAGACGAAGCCGCGAGCACAGCCAATTATTAATATTTGTACATATTAACTTTAAAAGCTGAAGAACGATGTATTGATCAACATCTTGATATCGTATTTCACTGTAACAGGGAATGAAATACGAACGAATACATAAGCATACCGGTGCGTTTGAGTTTCAGCTTTCCCCTCGACAAAGTTCAAAGTGATAAACAAGTGTTAAGCAGCCTTTAAATCTTGGATTACACGGCTGAAGATTTTAATGAGATCTTGTTAGCTTTGTATAGATACGGTCACGACCTTTCCCATGTCAAAAGGACTGGTTACTTCTGTACTAAATAATTCATTTTCATTTACTTCTATTTTTAACAAGATTGTAGTTTTTAAAAGTGGCCGACGTCGATGTGATTGTATTTTTTAAATACTATTGAAATGGTTCCCAATAAAAAATCGTATTACTATTATAGTATTATACTTCTTCTTATAATTTAAATTAAACATATTTTTGCTAAATATCACGCGGACGAAGTCGCCGATAGCAGCTAATCTGAAATAAAATAGCTTAAGTTACTCCTTATGATATCGGCTATCTACCAGTGGAAGTCCCAAAAAATCGGTTTAAGCATTTCGGATTTTCTCCTGTTGACGAAATCGGGGGTAACAGCTAGTATAAAATAAAATAGCCTAAGTTGGTTCTTATAACTTCAATCATCTGACCGTGGAAGTCTCGTGAAGATTGGTCCAAACACTTGGGATATTCCACTGTAGACGAAGTCGCGAGTAACATCTAGTCTAAAATAAAACAGCCTAAGTTGGTTCTTATAACTTCAGTTATCTGCCAGTGAAAATCGGTCTAATCATTTCGGATATTTCACTGCAGACGTTATCGCGGGTAAAAGCTAGTTGGAAATAAGAATAATAAGTATTTGCTACGATTATTGCGTTATTCCATAATCATTTGTGACAAAGGGATTATTTAAGAAAGAGACAATCACAAATGTAACCGTTTCACGGAACCCTCTTGAATTTTCCACGGAACTCGCTTTAGGAATCGCTCTAGATACATTATAGCGTAGAGACATAAAGATAAATCGAACACGAATGCATGAACGAGGTCCCCTCGCATTCTTCGTAGGACTGTTAAATTATTTCAAACTTTTGAACATAATCTCGAAAACTTTCAAATGGCTTAAAGGTATTCGTTATCAGCTAGTTATGTCGTCCGTACAGGAAGTAAATTAGTTCTGCTTACCCAACGCGTTCTATACATATTTAACTTTTTTCTATTAAAAGATAGCACGTATACTTTGTTGTAAAGATGTATTTAGTAGTATATAAACAAATTCTTACTTTTTTTAGGAGGGTTCCTGTATCAAAAATTGCAGAATCTAAAGTTACCACATTTTGCAGGCGATTCCGTTATATTGATGTGTATAAACTAAAATCAAATCGGTTGTACGTACTGAAATAAGTTCACACGATCACGGTAACAGATAAATTTATTTTAACGCCATCTATCGGATCTAGAGTTACTACATTTTGCAAACAATTCCGTGTTATTGACGAGTATGGGCTAAGATCAAATCAGTTGTACGTATTGATGTGTTCACAGAGTTACGGTAACTGGTAGATTTGTTTTAACGCCATCTATCGAAACCAAAGTTAAAACTTTTTGTCAACCATTCCGTGTTAGTGACGTTTATGGGCTAAAATCTAATCGGTTGTACTTACCGAAATGCATTCACACGGTAATGTAACAGATAAGTTTATTCTAAAGCCATCCGTCGAAACTAAAGTTACTACATTTTGCAAAATATTATGTGTTAATGTAAAGTATGGGCTAAGATCAAATAATAAGATCACGTTAACTGATTTATTTATCTAATCTAAAATTAACACATTATGTAAACTATTCTGTCTTATTGACATGTATTGAGCTGAAATCAAATCGAGATAGATTGGATTTAACGCCATCTATCGTTCATTCTTTAAAGTAAATTATATTTGTTTTAAATTATAGTGTATATATAGTGTCAGATTTTGGTTAAGGCCACCAACGAAAATTTATGTAAAACTGACATTTTATTTGTTGTTAATAATTCTGAGGAAGATACTTGTGCCAGATGAGTTTTAAAAAAAATTTAATTAGTTAATACATTGATTTGTAAATAAAAAAAGTGTGCGTGTACATAACACGCGTTAGAAATTATACTTCTTTGGCTTAACAAGATAAAAATCTTTTCAAAAATGTTATTTTTCGCCTTAATTGTAGAAAAAACGACACTGACAATAGAAAAAAGGTATTTAATACATTGAAAGTTTTATTATAACGCATTATCTAGTTAAATAAAGTTTATTTGACCACGACACTCCAAATGGGATTACGAGATCGGCGGTGGGAGATAAGGCAAAGTGCCTTACCTACCCATCCGACGGCAGTGCGAGTGCACGCCAGACCCGCCAGTGCCCCATCATCCGCCTCCTCTGCTATTCAGAGGAGTGCTAGACAAGGCGCTCTCCCCCTACCAGAGATCAGCCGCCGACCGAAAAACGGTCGACGTTGCCCAGGGTGCGCCACGTGGAGGCTCTCATGGTGGTTGGGCCATTTCAAAGTCCACCTGGCTACCTACCACCCTTAAGTTGAAAGTCTGTAGCCAAGCACTGTTGGTGTGTCCCGACAGCTGAAATTGAAACCATTCCCCCCTAGGTTTAGCGTGCTTACCATCTAAGGTCACGTCGTCATTTAATGATACCAGATAATGAGATGATATTGTGATCAAGTGCTAAAACCGAGAAAAGAAATAAAAACTCTGGTTGTCACATTTTCGCGATCACAGAATCTGAACGGATCACAATGAAATATAAGATTTTCTTATTTTTACGGGCAAAACGTTAATTAAACCGTTATTATGAAAAAAAAACATTGACGAATTCGCAGGAAACAGCTGGTATAAAATATATCCTTTTACAAAATTGACCGATAGACATCGTATAGATTTGATTTAAGGATAGGAAACTAAAATAACCCTTATAAAATGATCAGTGAACTGTTCCACAGGACGTTGCGGTCGTCGTGGTTCGTGCAAACCACAGAAATATTGAACAATCACGGGTTTGATTGAATTTGTAGGTTTTTTATAACACAAAGATAGAAAAATTATTTAATATCGCACAAATACATACAAAATTATAATACTCTCATTTGTATCGTAAATGTGGTAGATGGCTAATATCATGGGGTTATAAAGCCGTCAAAATGAAAGAGGGAAAAAGTGTAAAAGTTTTTATTGTTGGAAAACATCACGACCACAAGATAAATAAAGGAAATATACATATAGTTAATTAGATATGTCCAACAATGGCACCCCCATTCAACTACATGCTGCAGTACAACTAAGTGATACTACAGCGCTGATTTTCAATAGGGGGCCATAACAATGTACGGACGTGTAGACGGAGGCTTAACAAAAATATTACAGAACTCCATAGAGTAACAAACCCACGCGGTAAGTGTAAGCGGTTTCATAATTCTATGCAGAACTCATAGTATACAAACAACAAGTTGTAACCGCGGATTGGTCAGCGTCGAACCTTATTTTAAAAAATCTGAATGTATTATATACTTGTCTCCTTTTCTCTGGTACTTAAGTCGCGTCGTCATTAAATTTACAATAACTTTTGATAGAGTGAACCGATTGTAATGAAACAAAGATTAAATGTTACTCGAGGATATGCTTTTACACAGTACTTTGGCAGTGATTCGTGTTCAAACAAATAGACAAACATTTAAACATTTCTAAACATGATTGAAATGTATTTTATTAGTTTTTTTTTTATGTCATAGATGGCAAACGAACAGGTGGGTCACCTTAAGTGATCACCACCGTCCATGGACACTAACAACACCAGAGGAGTCGCAAGTGCGTTGCCATCCTTTGGGGGGAAGGTTTAGGGGAGGGGAGGGGAGGTGGGCGTCCGGCGCTCTCACTGACCGAACGAAACGCAACAATGCAAGCACTGTTATTCACGTCGGTTTTCTATGCGAGGGTGGTACTACCCCGGGCGAGCCAACCCATTCATGCTGAAACCAGTAATAGTTTCAGCGTAGCTCTACCACCATAATATTCCTAGACAGCTACAACAATTTTATTGACAAAAAGCTAAAAGTACTGACACGTTAGATTTACATTCTTCTTATATGTATAGATAGATTAATGATGTAAGTCTTTCTGTTGTCTATTTAATTTTTCTATGATTTTACCAATTAACCGTAGAATTTATTCTTACAAGTTTGGTGGTCGAATAGTTTTTTAAATGTTATTTTTGGCAACCAATCTTCTAATAGATTATTACTGCCATTGTCGAGTAGGTAACGATATCAAAAGTCTTGCGATCATTTCAATAATGTAACAAGATGATGGCCCTCTTGTTAGAACTTTCCAGGGCGTTTTTGTGCCAAGTCAAACTCCAAGCTACGTTGTATTATTTCCCATCCACTTTACTTGTACACAATAACCAAACTATATTACGTAAAACACCACCGATATTTATAAAAATATAGGGAATAAGACAGGATTATGAATAATATATAAAATCCACTACTTGACGTTCCAAGATCCTGCCAAAAACTCGGTCGAATAGTTTAAAACGACCACAGAATATCAATTCGAATTTTGAAATTGGATATATAATACTTGAGCCTTGAGTTTCAAGGGAGGTAAGAGAGGAACAAATGCCTCCTTTGTTTATCCACGCCAATATACAGTTCTTTTGAAGGAAAAGGTAAATTACATATATTGCTCCTTCTTCACATATATCCGCGTTAATATACGTTTTTTATTAGATACTGCCTTCGACTTCCTCCACGTGGAATAGTTACTTTTGGGCTAATGCTAAGATTCCTCAATATTGATCTTAGCGTGATTGGTATATAGCCTATAGCCTTCCTCGATAAATGAAATATGTAACACTGAAATATATTGTTTAATCGGACCAGTAGTTCTTGAGATGCACGCCAGACCCGCCAGTGCCCCATCATCCGCCTCCTCTGCTATTCAGAGGAGTGCTAGACAAGGCGCTCTCCCCCTACCAGAGATCAGCCGCCGACCGAAAAACGGTCGACGTTGCCCAGGGTGCGCCACGTGGAGGCTCTCTGGCATCGCACCCCATTTCAAAGTCCACCTGGCTACCTACCACCCTTAAGTTGAAAGTCTGTAGCCAAGCACTGTTGGTGTGTCCCGACAGCTGAACTTGAAACCATTCCTCCTAGGTTTAGCGCTCTTACCATCTAAGGTCACGTCATCATTTAATGATGCCAGATAATGAGATGATATTGTGGTCAAGTGCTAATCTAGACACCAGCAACAATTTTTTTCACGAAATTCGAAAAACAGACACGTTAGATTAATAAGAATAATAAGAATGCTTATTATATCTATAGATAAAAAAATATAAATTATTCTCTAATCACTTTTGCAGGTGGAGCCAAAGCGGCTCGGATGGTAGAAAATGCAAACGAAAAACATCAATCTTAGCCAAGAACAAAGGAATAAGGACAACAGCGAAATTCAAGTATTTATACTTTTTATTTGTACATCATCTAAAACAAATAGTGGGTAGAATTGAACGTTCTATTTTCATCCATCGATAGATCCGAGACTCTAGGTGACCACCATTGGCTTCAGACTGTACTTAACCTCCCTTAAAATACGACCGTTTACCTTAGAGCGTTATATAAATGTAACAATGTAGTTTACTGAATATTCACGTGCCGCCCGCAAATGTGATGCGTTATATGCAATTTTTATATAGAAGTTATGTTTTTTTTATTTTATTTCTTCGTATATGGCCACACAAAGCCATACAATAAATTCAGGAGAGATCGGTTTATTTGTGTGGAATATTATTCAGGCTTAACATCCTGCTGGTAGAGAAAAAAGGTTTTAATGCGACTTATAAAACCCTCTGGTACCATTTTTTAAATATATTATATTTTCGATGCTTTGTATTATCCCTCCATTATCCGAATATAAATTGCTTTTAAAAATCCCTATTCCTCGCAGAGTTCGCATACGGTCGATAACACTTCACTTAAAAATAAATAGCGCCATCTCTTAAAAGTTTCTTGTAACTTGTCTAAATAGCGTTGTTAAGGTTTGAAGCTAGTGTCACAATTACTCAATAGAGGGCGAGATATTTTAGTTTTTATTGGTCAATTCAGAAACGGAGCAATTGAAATCCTCCTTTTTATTTTTCTACAGAAAATGGGCCGTCAAGAACCACAGGGGCTGTCAATCGAAGGGTCACTGCCCCACCAAGCGTTATGCTTGAACCAAGTCACGGCCTCCACCATCGGTTCTACGTATTTCGGTCAGTATGCGTTATGAAAATTAAATTGTGTTCAACAACTACGAACGGACACGCGCACTTCTCACGGAGCAGCTTCCGAGAAGTTGTCGATATTAGCACTACGATTGCGTTTTATTACGGATTCTCGATGGCGTTTGTTCGTTGTAATTGACCTAAATTGGTAATATGAAATCCGTTCCAAGGGTAGAGTCGTCTAGACATTCTAATTACATTACTATAATTTATGTTCTGCATACATTGCGAATGTTTAAGGCGTGAGAGCGGCTAATTAAAGTATGTTAGCCTGTCTGTGCTTAATGTAGCAATCGTTTATTTACTACTAGCGGCACCCGCAACTTCCTGCGTGTGGAACCTTATGTAAAAAACAGTGATTAATAGTATCATCCGAATATATTAAGTCCATTTACTTATCTACCATTCTCTTGTACTTAAGTCGCGTCGTCATTAAAATTACAATAACTTTTGATAGAGTACACCGATTTTAATGAATCAAAGACTAAGTTACTCCCGAGGATATGCTTTATATTTTTTTATATGCGATTTTATTTTGAACCTATTGTTTTAGCATCATGTTCCTACAAACAGACAGGCAGATAGATAGACAGACAGACATTTCTAAAAATGATTGAAATGTATTCTATTACTTATTCCCAGACACCTGCCACAATTTTTTTCACGAAAAGCGAAAAAGTACAGACACTTTAGATTTAGATTCTTATTTTATGTATAGATGATACCATACATTATTTACAGTTTAGAAAACTATCCTGAGTTTTCAGACGAAGGAATTTATTAAGCTTACTTTACACGTATCGTTATTTCTTGGTCGATTTACAGAATATTTTAATAAATTATAGCGTATGAGAACTTCCGATATATAAACGATGTTTTTTTAAACTTTCATAAAAAAACAATTGAGTAGTTTTTGCGTGAAAGAGTATCAAACGTCCATCGATCTTCGTAAACTTTCTCGTTTACAATACTGATAAAATTTATTATATGAAGCGTTGATGGTTTAGCTGATAGCGTGTTCGAAAGAAAGTACAGTACAGTCTATAAATAACGGCGACTGTCAGTGTTAAATGGCAATGGCAGTCATCGCTATCATGCCGACCTGCAAAAGTGCTTCTTCACGCCTCGTTTGAAGGGCCCATGTCATAAGAGGATGGGAACACACAGGCTGGGAGACGATTCCACATCTTCACAGTATGACAAAAATAAGAGCTTTCGAACTTTTTTGTTCTTGCCGAGATAGTTGCTACTGTAAAACTGTGGAGACACAGTGTGGAGTTGTACAGAGTTGAAGCTTCTTGTGAAGGAAAACATCTCGATGAAACCCATAGCAGGGTGATAGGGTTTTGACGAAGTCTGTTTGGCTAGGAGCTACCACCTACAAATTGAATACTTGTCGCCAAGCATCAATTAGTGTGTTCCGGCAGCTAGGTTTGGCGGTTTAGACGCGTCATTTATCATCAGATGAAATTGTGGTCAAACGGTATAAAACAAAGGACCCCATGTCATAAGAGGAAGGGAACACACTGGCTGGGAGACGATTTCACATCTTCACAGTATGACAAAAATAAGAGCTTTCGAACTTTTTTGTTCTTGCCGAGATGGTTGCTACTGTGAAACTGTGGAGACACAGTGTGGAGTTGTAACAGAGTTGAAGCTTCTTGTGAAGGAGAACATCTCGATGAAACCATAGCAGTGGTAGGGTTTTGTCGAAGTCTGTTTGGCTAGGAGCTACCACCTACAAGTTGAATACCTGTCGCCAAGCATCAATTAGTGTGTTCCGGCAGCTAGGTTTGGCGGTTTAGACGCGTCATTTATCATCAGATGAAATTGTGGTCAAACGGTATAAAACAAAGAAACAAATTTTTAAAGATACATGGTAAAAACTCATAAATAACTTTCTACTTTGTATATATTATACAATGCAAAGCTGTATGTCTTATAATATAATCTAGAACAAAGTCTGTGTATTTTTAATTTTATTATAGGAGCAATTTCTTTTCGAGTTTTAATTCATAGTTGAATATCGTATTTGCTAAAGAAATATCTGTTATTAATTAATAAATGTAAATTAGGACATTATCAGAAATAGTTCATTAATGATAAATTACGAATACCACTAGGTTTATTATGTTTCACGATTTCTGAAACAAAAATAAGAGCTTTCGAACTTTTTTGTTCTTGCCGAGATGGTTGCTACTGTGAAACTGTGGAGACACAGTGTGGAGTTGTAACAGAGTTGAAGCTTCTTGTGAAGGAGAACATCTCGATGAAACCATAGCAGTGGTAGGGTTTTGTCGAAGTCTGTTTGGCTAGGAGCTACCACCTACAAGTTGAATACCTGTCGCCAAGCATCAATTAGTGTGTTCCGGCAGCTAGGTTTGGCGGTTTAGACGCGTCATTTATCATCAGATGAAATTGTGGTCAAACGGTATAAAACAAAGAAACAAATTTTTAAAGATACATGGTAAAAACTCATAAATAACTTTCTACTTTGTATATATTATACAATGCAAAGCTGTATGTCTTATAATATAATCTAGAACAAAGTCTGTGTATTTTTAATTTTATTATAGGAGCAATTTCTTTTCGAGTTTTAATTCATAGTTGAATATCGTATTTGCTAAAGAAATATCTGTTATTAATTAATAAATGTAAATTAGGACATTATCAGAAATAGTTCATTAATGATAAATTACGAATACCACTAGGTATATTATGTTTCACGATTCCTGAATGATTAGTTACTACCAAAAAATGATTATACTAGCTGTCCGGGCCACGCGTTGCTGTAGCTCAGTTATTACATGTTTAATTAAAATTGTGATAATTTGGTATTATGGAGTAATAAGTCTGCCAAACTACTTGATACAGAAAAGGTGAGGTTACGTAGTAAATAGATTAACAGAACACGTGCATCATACAATAAACTGGAGTTGAAAAAGGAATTCAAAATTAAAACGTGGCGCCATCTATGAGATTTCTATAATAGTCAGTCGTACAGTTTCCTGTCAACAAACTAATTTAATGCGCCATCTTTTCGAGACTGATTTATCTTACATACATATACTTATACTTACAATTACATATACATATACTTACAATTATTAATTAACGAACATTGACAATCATTTCATTTATAATTATAAGTAGGACATTATCAGAAATAGTTCATTAATGATAAATTACGAATACCACTAGGTTTATTATGTTTCACGATTTCTGAATGATCAGTTACTACCAAAAAATGATTATTGTAGGTGAGAGCGCGCCAGTACGCGTACGCGCCTTCTGTAGCTCAGTTAGTACATGTTGAATCAAAATTATGATAATTTGGTATTATGGAGTAATAAGTCTGCCAAACTACTTGATACAGAAAAGGTGAGGTTACGTAGTAAATAGATTAACAGAACACGTGCATCATACAATAAACTGGAGTTGAAAAAGGAATTCAAAATTAAAACGTGGCGCCATCTATGAGATTTCTATAATAGTCAGTCGTACAGTTTCCTGTCAACAAACTAATTTAATGCGCCATCTTTTCGAGACTGATAAAACTTACAATTATTAATTAACAAACATTGACAATCATTTCATTTGTAATTATAAAATATTGAGGCTATTAATCAAAATATGTATAAATTATTTTACATATATATATGGACTATATATATATGGACCAAATTACACATAAACGTTTTATGAAATTTTTTTTTGTTTATTTTTTGTAGCATGTGCCTGATGGTAAGCACAGTACAATCCAAAAACAATGGCGACCACTGAGTGACACACTATCCATCACCGGTCGCCACTGTCATGCCGACCTGCAAAAAGCTGGATATGCACAGGCTGATCCCGAAACGCGACCCGCAGAAGCGAATCATCTTACTTTTACTTAGGCTAATGTATATTTAACCAATGCTTCGGGAATATTTTTTTTCTTTATGAAAGATAACCCTATAACCTTTTTTTATCCCTAATGACGTATAGTTAACTTTCATGATGATCGGATGTGTAGTTGAGACGTGAAAGCTTAACAAACAAACAAACTCACATTCGCATTTATAATAATATTAACGATCTACATTTCAGTAACACTAGAAGTACTGGTATATATTCGTATATAAGTTTCACATGATTTAATGCAGGCAAAGCTGAGCGTAGGTGATATACTATATAGGTACGTATAGAGCGTATAACTATGCTAATAATGTTAATAAATAGGTACTAAAAAAGAAATTACACAGTGACACAAATAATTTCATGAACAAAATTTACCTTCGACTTTCAATTATCCGCCCTTATAGGTAATAAAATATCAATCCCTTTTACTAATTCGAACAAGTTTAATAATAAAAAAATGTTGTAAGAAAAGGATACAAGCACACATGTTTTTAATTTATTCGCGACAGAGCGAGATAGCAATACGAATTCGATACAAAGTTTTCCAACTATGAACACAGTGTTTGAAGCGTGAATTAATTTCACATACCAAATGTTAATAGTCACAATAAAAATTAACAAGTGATGTAATAAAAATTTAAATTTAGTTACTCAAACTAGTTTATTGTGTATAATAATTATTTTTGCAATAAATAAATTCTACACTTATAAGAGAAAACACAGAAGGACACCGTGTCACTTGAGTGCTTAGCGGTCAAACGCTTCTCCAATGGAGACACCGTCGAATCGTGATCAGAAAACCAAACACAGATAAAAATCTCAGTCTCTCAATGAACACCGACGTATGTTAACTTTATATAAAACAATTACGAACATATTTCGACTTCTGTTACAATTATATCAGTGATGTTAATTGAATTTAATAAAATATATTCAAGTTTATAAATCAAAAGTGAAAGTGCCGTGTTTTGTGTAAATTTTGTTTAGTTTACTATTGTTTTGTTAAATTACTCAAACTGGATCCGAGGCGGAAAGGTATTTTGGGTTCTCCGTCGGGTTACGTGTATTGCAGTAAGTTGAAACGTTTAAAATCATTGTAGTTTATGTGGCATCGTTCAAAAACACTTATGTTGGATTTATAACCTCAAAATTGGCCTGATTCTAGTGTAATCAAGCTATGAACTTGTAAACATAAGTAAAATCTCCAGTTACTGAATGTCGCTAGAAAAGCGGCTTTCTAGTACTTGATCTAGTTTAAAGATGGCACTGTGTAAAGTAATTTGTATTATTATTTATATTCATAGATAATCGTGGTGAATATTCTACTATCATCTTTGGATGAATTTAAATGAATTAAAATAAATAGAATGTATAAAATAATCGGTATTGCTAAATATTTATCGCATTTTTTACTACCTCTATTATTTTAATTTATGTATTTGTTTTTATTGTATAAAAGTTACGATAAACAGACAGATACATTTGGGATGTTAATTTATGTATATAAAGGGGGGCTTATTAGTTAATTATAATGACTTTTTTTCACTCAATTAATTTCTTTTATACAGTCAGTGGTCCATTTTTATTTAAAATTAGCTGTACCCGCGTCTCCATCCGCGTGGAACCCAATGTAAAATAACATTGACTAATAAAATCATCTCAATATATTAAGTCCATTTACTTATCTTCATTTCTCTCGTACTTAAGTCGCGTCGTCATTAAAATTACAATTTTGATAAAGTGGACCGATTTTAATGAAACGACCAATCTTACTTGAGGATATGCTTTATGTTTTTCTTGATGAGGTTTTATAGTGAACGCAGTACTTTAACAGTGATGCGTGTTCAAACAAACGGACAAACAGGCATTTCTAAAAATGGTTGAAATGTATTGTATTATTCACTAGCCGGCCCGACGGACATTATTACACCCTGATAAAAAAAAACTTGACAACTGATTTGACAAAACAGACAGAGGTGGCAGATGACTTTTTTTATAATATGTAGTGATTAATTTTTTTTTTCTCAAAGCTTAATAAGTACATACACGTTACATTTACATTCATATTATACCTATGTATAGAAGACTATATTTATGTTTTTTTTTTATTTGGTAAAAAATATTATTTCTTTAGTAAAGATTTTATTATTGTCATTACGCAGTTTAATTTAATTACAAGCGGTATCGTTGATGACATTTTTGAACAAATAAGATGGTTGCTCCTTTCTGAGAACTTTCTAGAGAGTTCTTGTGACATCTCTGTATTTATATTCCGTGTTATCACTTTTTTCCATTCACTTCGCTTTTGCAAAGTAATGAAGCTATATTACGCAAGATGTTACTAAAATCAGACAATATAAAACATAACGCAAAACTATATATGAAAAACGAAAGCCACTATATAACAGACTTGATCCCGCCAAAGGCTTTTAGCTGTATATTATGATAACATGTCCAATAACATACTTTTATAAAGAAAGAACCGTTTTAACTTTGCCCACATTACGTTTGAAATAAGAAGAAATAAAATAGTAATGTCTTTATTATATTTAAATGATAAAATATATAAAACAAAATCTCTTGTTATATCCATTACTTTGCTCATTATCTGATAGTTTGAGAATCGTTTATCCGATTTACGTGATTTCTTTTCAAACCATAGATATGTTCTGTGGCAAGTATATACTCTGTTACTTTGTCTGCCTATATACTATAACGTAAGATAATTATTTTATTATATTATTACATATTATAAAACAAAGCCTTCTGTCACGTCTGTCTGTTGCGGGTAAACTAAAAAACTACTGAACGGGTTTTCACCAGTAGGTAAAGTGATTCCTGAGGAAGGTGTAGGTATATCATTTGTCAAGATTTTTCTATTATCAGGGTCGGACAACGACCGTCGACTACACATTTTAACGTTTCTCTCTCTATATATATTTGGAGTACATTAATAATATAGTATATGCAATTTCTCTCCAATGTTTTCTTATGATGTTATTATGTAAAATTATCGTCAGTAAACGATTTTACAAACAAACATTTTTTTTTTAATACAAAATTTATGAGATCCGTTGGCGCTTATGTTTGTACCATAGACAAACTAAAATAACTCTTAATAATGCATTGAGTTTTTAGTAACTTATTCCTTTTTTAACCAGACCTCACTTAAGAGGCTAGCAGAAAAACTATGTAATTTTTAGATTTAACAGCCGAGTTTACAAGCAAAAAAGAATTTACTTTACATACCAACTCCACCATTTCATGATTTTGTGGTTTGACCGCGTCACAGTTCTCGCTGACATTTACTGGAACTTTATTCACGGTAGTTTGGAGTGAAAAAAAACTTTAAATATATAAAATTCCAGTATCATGATGTTTGTCTACGATGAACTTAGAAACTACTCAATCGATCTTCGTGAAAGTTAACATTTATGAACAATTTAGTCCAACTTGAGAAATAGGATAATTTATATTTCGAGTAATAGCCACAATATTTTAAATTCCAAATTAAATGATTATCAATGTTGATAATTGTTATGCATTGTAAATTTTGTCAGGCTTATACAGATGGCGTTTTAAATTAGTTTGTTGCCAGAAAACTGTAGTACCGACTGTTATAGATTTCTCAAAGATGGCGCCATGTTCTACTTTTGAATTTCTTTATGTTATGGTGCATGTGTTTTATTCAATTCAATATGTAATAACTGAGCCAAGGCAACCCTAAACGTAAATTAAGTTTACAACCAATTACAATAGTTTAGCCATTTCTATATCGCTTTGCTCTTGCAGAAATATGTAATGAGTAGGCAGATTTGTCTTTCGATTTATTTGACGCACATAATAAAGGACCTTTTGAAACAAATGTTGACTTGACATATTCAAATGATTAGATATAAAACTAATTATGGCAGTGATGCGTGGGTGTATTCAAATTTTAATAAAGGGACCGCATGAGGAAGTTATTCGTTCGATTTATTTCATAATCGTTCCTAGTATGGGTAATTGATCAGAGTAAAAACATACATTAAAACAGCGGTGCTCAAACTTGTTGTTATTTGGTCAATCATACAACATTTAGTTGACTATTCCCAGTCTGCCTATATACTATAACGTAAGATAATTATTTTATTATATTATTACATATTATAAAACAAAGCCTTCTGTCACGTCTGTCTGTTGCGGGTAAACTAAAAAACTACTGAACGGGTTTTCACCAGTAGGTAAAGTGATTCCTGAGGAAGGTGTAGGTATATCATTTGTCAAGATTTTTCTATTATCAGGGTCGGACAACGACCGTCGACTACACATTTTAACGTTTCTCTCTCTATATATATTTGGAGTACATTAATAATATAGTATATGCAATTTCTCTCCAATGTTTTCTTATGATGTTATTATGTAAAATTATCGTCAGTAAACGATTTTACAAACAAACATTTTTTTTTTAATACAAAATTTATGAGATGCGTTTTACTGGATTTAAAAATAAAACAGGTAGAATACTGAAGGTATGAATACTTGAATGAATCACAAATTTCTTTGAATTTTTATGCGTGACAATACACATAGATAACGTCATGCAAATTTCAGTTCTTGGGTATGAATTACAAATAAGATGATTGATGTTGGTCAGTTAGTCATAATGGTTCAATACTTTTCGCACTATTTGATTTCTTTGGTGAGCCGATACTTTCGGTGAAGGAAAATATCGCGATGTAACCTTAGCATGGTGGTAGGGTTATATCTAATGCCAGCCTGGTTAGCTACTCACCACAAATTGAAAATCTATGTATTGAAAACCTATAGGTATGTTCTGGCAGCTGGATCTGACAAGCAACCCTCGTTTAGGTTTAGTGTATTACCCTTCTTAGGCCAAATCATCATTCAATATCAGATGCAATGCTAAAAAATTGACTATAATTTTTTTTATATTGGTTCAGCAAAAGTATTTTTTTATATCATATGAGGCAAACGAATAGGTAGGTCAACTAATGTTAAGTGATCACCATCGTCCATAGACACTAGCAACACCAGGGGAGTCGTAAGTGCGTTGCCAGCCTGTGTTTTGGGGGAGGGGGAGGGAGGAGGAGAGGAGGGCCTCCGGCACTCTCACTGATCGAACGAAACGCAACAATACAAGCACTGTTACTTCACGTCGGTCTGGTTTTCTGTGAGAGAGTGGTACTACCCCGGACAAGCCCACCATTTCATGCTGAAACCAGTAATATCTTTAGCGTTGCTCTACCGCCTACAGGACTGCACAGTACCTGACGGAAAGTACAAAACAGTCCATACGAAACTGCGACTGTCGGTGTTAAAAAGCAACAGCAGTCGTCGTATATCATTCCGACCTGCAAAAGTGCCTCTTCACGCCTCGTTTGAAGGACTCCATGTCGTAACAGGAAGGAATACACTGGCAGGGAGGCGATTCCACATCTTCACAGTACGACAAAGATAAGAGTTTTCTTACTTCTTTGTTCTTGCCAGGATGGCTGCTACTGTGAATCTGGTGAGACTCGTACCCGCCCGTGTAGTTCTGTAGTGAAATTATTATAAACGAGAAAGTTAGTAAGGATGGATGTATGTTTGTGACTCTTTCCTTGACGAAACTTTATAGTAATATAGCTTGTACATCAGAATAACAGCGATAAGTTCTAAATACATTGGGAAAAATCCAGCCATCTGAGAACTATCATGGCGTTCGTTGCATAAACTGTTAAAATAATTTGGAAATTATTTATAGTGTCATCTCTATGTTACATATTATAAAACAAAGTCCCCTATCACGTCTGTCTGTCTGTTCGCGATAAACACGAAAACTACTAAACTAATTTTCATGCGGTCGCTAGTAGGTAAAGTAATTCATGAGGAAGGTTTAGGTAAATTGCCAAGGTTTTTTTTTATTATTAGGGTGGGGCAACACCGACCCCGCTAGTTATTTATAAAGATACAAAACGTGGAAATAGTTGGAAGCGACTGCTTACGGTTATAAGATAGGAAGTTTTGTGTATTTAAACGGGTATATTATTACGACATGCATAACAGGAGGAGAGTACTGTTGTGTTGTACGAGTGATTGACGCGAGAAGTTAAAGATTAGCGCGTGCAACAGTTTGAGCATCCGCGCTTTAAACCGATTACGCCAAATGTAATTTGTATGTCCGCCCACGCGACTGTTTGTAACTCACAATTAAGTGACAAGGTTAATATTAGATCCATATTATTATTTTTTATATGATCACGGTTTTAGATTCGACTTTCCTGCATATATAGGTCGCCACTACAATATGTTCATACGTCAGATGCACCAGTAGCCTTAGGAATATGAAATTATCTTACCTTTTAATATTACATAATTTGAATACTAAATTCAGTGTCAAATTAGTCGCCCCGTCTATCAAACTCGGTAAGACCAACAGCAGCATTTTTTTAATTGCCGGATAGTTAGTTCAACCACCGTGTCAAGCGGGTTCTGATGATAATAGGTATCCCTAAAGTTATTAGTCGGTTTTATAGGTAATAGTTTTAGGTTTTGTAACAAAGTAACAAAGCACAACACCGATTCGCCGGATAGTAAGTTTTGGCACCATGTCTAGCGGGTTTTAATATCTAAATCCTTATAGGCTGGACCAATATGTGAACGACGGTGACGTCTGGAAATGACGTCCCTCTCTGTGCATCCGCCAAAAACGAATGTAACTATCTATGTTTGTAAAACTATGTATGATGAAACGATAAACCAGATCGAGTTTCCTGTCGGTATTTCTCGATGACTGCGTTGGTTTTCAAACCAGTGGTTGTGATGTGCCTAAGCGCCTTCTCAGGGCTTAAACTGAATAAGGTATCTTAATAATAACTTCATTTCATTTAATCGTAGGGCTAAATAGAGTATACATCTTTTATTATAGCTTTTATAGCGAGAGAAATAAAAAATATAGTGAACTAGAGCTTGTATAATAATGGTTGAGTAATACTAACACCTGCGTGTGAGAAGGGATGTGCCCAGGGGTCGCAAATACCAAGGACGTGTGCAGACAGCGGAAACGGTCCACCTGTACAAACCGTCCCCTTCAAATATCACATACGGCCACGAAATACGCGTTACACAAAACTCTAACACATAACTATATAACTTTACGAAAATATAACATCGAACAAATTAATAATGTGTTTTATCCTGTTTTAATCATTTAAAATATATATATATACTAGCTGTACCCGCAGCTCCGCACGCGTTTTTTAAAATCGTATTAAAGAATTATAGAATTGTGAGACTATGTACAATTACAGAAACGCTCTTTAAAGACAATTGTAAGTACGACGCGCACGCCACTAAAAGTAACATGTAACGTGTACATTAGATATATAAATACAAAGAACGTGCCAAATGAGATTTGTCATCAGCATAATATTTGGAACCATAACCAACCATATAACTACCTCAGTGCTCACTTACACTGTATAAGGAACTATTGAAACAATAACTAAAAATATTATTATAAAGATTTATATTTACATTACATTTAATATACATTGCCCTTATTATAATTAAGATTTAGTGACTATACAAAAAATAAACGCTTGTCTGTTCCGCAACAAATTGTATTATGGAACTCTTTACGTAATACTCTTATTAGGAAGACCTCTATATCATTAATGTTATTAATAATTATAATGTCGAATTGTAAACAATAAGCCGATAATTATTTCTGTCATTAAAAATAAAGAATAAGTTGAAATCTTGCTAAATTTCATGCAGACAAAGTCGCGGGTAACAGCTAGCCTAAAATAGAATAACCACAATTACTTTTTATTAGGTTCGTTATCTACCATTGAAAGTCCCGTGAAAATCGATGTAACCGTTTTGGTGATAGCACAGCGGGCGAAGCCACGGTTAACAGCTAGTATAAACTAAAATTGCTTAAATTACTTTTTATAAGATCAGCTATCTGCCAGTGAAAGTGATCTGAAGATCGATCGAATCGTTTTGAAGATAGCATGGCAGACGAAGCCGCGGTTAACAGATAGTCTAATTTAAAGTAGCCTAAGTAACGCGCTGTAATTTTCTCTATCTGCCAGTGAAATTCCCGACAAAATCGGTTCAGCCGTTTCGAAGATTACCCGGATCAAACAGACAGACAGACAGACCGACAAAAATTTTAAAAATTGCATTTTTGTTATCAGAAGCGTGTATACTTTCATACCCAATCAGTGAAAAAATTTATTTTGATATTACATACACACACTTCATTTTTATTATATGTATGTATATAGAAGAAGATAGATAGAATAGATGAACTATGCAAACAGTCAGTGTTATCGAATGCAACTGTTACGCCATGCGCCTCCGGAATACGTGCGTTTGCTGCGAATAATTGAATGCTGTAAGCAGCGGCGCGTTTTTTTTTTCTTGAACTGACTATGCTATTGACCTGTTAAGGTCTTTACAGCTTCACCGGACTACGAAGCAGCGGCGCGGCTCTCGGCGCGCTTTATATACCTGCGCAGACGTGTACAACCTACATCACCAGCCTAAGCTGAACCCAATTTCATATGATTGATCATATAGATCTGAGGTCAACTGACATTGGTTATTTTAATTTTCCGAAACTGATCATTTTTACCTTATATTTATTATTATTATGTAATCATAATTTTATATAGACCATTATTATTATAATGAAATTTAGTAAAGTTGCAGTCAATGCTACTGAAAAGAGAAAGAACAGTAGATAGATAGTTTAACAAATGTTCGACGTGATTCTTTAAATTGGCATAACTTTTTTATTTACGAACCGATTGACATGAAACAAACACTAAATGTTAAGTGAACCTTACCACGATATATCAGTGAAAACCACATCTAAATCGGATAAGGCGTTTCTGAGATTAGCGTGCACAAACGCACAGACAAACAGACAAACAGATAAACAGACAAACAGACAAAAATTCTAAAAATAATTGTTTTGGGTTCTATTGCATTTATAAAGACCCCTAATAATAGTTTTTCTCATATATACTTAATGTACAGACAGCGGTCAGTTACATTTTTATTATATGTATAGATGTAAAGTGATACATTAAAATATATATTATATACATACAAAAATATACATTTACACAAATTTCTAATTTACACTATTCTTAAAAAAAACCTATTTATAATATGTGGAAATAATATTTTAATGAAAGGTCTAAAGGTCAGCCTCCTTCAACGCCATTGTTCTATGATGTAATAATGAAGAGGTCCTACGTCGTTTTATTACATAGGTTACGCTATAAACGTTATTCGTCGCAAAAGTTTGAATATTTAATGAAAAAAAGTCCTTCGCTTTTTGTTATATATCACGTTCATCATTTTCTGATGGCATTCCAGATCTTGATCATTAATATTATAACAAATTTAATTAAAAAAAAGTAATTGAAATAAACTGGTTGTCGGCACGTTTTATAGCATTTTAGCAAAAGCTTCGAGTGAAATGAGTGAAAGATAATTTTATAAAAGAAACTGTATGAAAGATTTTACCATTTGTATAATTAAGTTATGATGGGGCGCTATGATAATTAAGTTATGAGTCAAAATCACCTGAATAATTTAAAAAATGTATAAATTAGGTTTTCCGAATCAGTGATTATATTTTGATTTTATTTATTTACAAGGCACACATTACAGATAGTGAGTGTAAATGTTTTAAAGTTACGATTCATGTTTTTTTGTCTACTATATTACCCAGATTTATATGCATGCATATATATGCTTAATAAATCCATTAATACATACACATAGGCGTATACTAACTTAAAATGTATAGTATTAAAGTGATGACTTATGTTTATAGACTGCGTGTGGAAATTGACTCGGACTAAGATGAAATCTATTCTATTCTATGACAATGTCGACACTGCAAGAGTTACAGTAATAGTATTTTATGAGCGACACATGTTAACAATCGGGTTATTAAAGAAATGTTATCAATATAAAAAGGAATATGAAGCAGTCTTTTGGTAGCGATTGCGAGAATTGGTGCTAAAATTTTGCTAGTATAGTTATTGTAGATAATATAATTAACTATTTAATATAGGTAAGTTTCATAAGCATCTATTCAAAGCCTAAATTTATTAAAGTATTTCTGTTTTTTATTATTATTTTGTTTCACGCTAAAATAACGTTACCGATACATTTGAATTGATTTAAATGAATTTGCTTATAGCATGAAAATGCCGAACGATTCTGAACGCGTTAGGTATAATCAAAACAACTATTATCAATAAACTTCAATCATTCTCAACGTAGGTAGCTCTGTCTATTAGTGGAAAAATTCTTAGAATCAAATTAATAGTTAAAGAGATTATCTCCTAAAACATATGCAAATTTCACCTCCTTAAATAGCAATGTAGATTATTCTCATAAACCAGTGATTTGAATATTTATATTATCTCCAGGACCACGCTCGAAACCGTACGAACTAAATTAATAAAAAATTAAATACCTGTCGACGGCATAGTATTTAATAGTTTAGGTACAATATTAAAAGATAATGTATTATTATAAACCTCTTTTTATCGCTTTTTATTTATGTGGCTTTTATTTTATATATATCGTTTTTTATAATATGTAGAAGTACTTACTATTCGGAATAGTATAAATGTTGTTTAAAAAACTAATAAAAAAATATATTTTTTCTAGTGGCCCTACCATTTGAAAGTTTGCCGAACGTCGGTTGGAAGTTCGATGGACGAGTTTATTTAAATTTTTTTTACCACGTTTTTGCAAACTATTCCTTCACTATAATACTGTTATAACTCCTTTTTAGTCACGGCATTATTCGTTGTTTTAAAATAAAATACAGCCCACGCTACGCGGTAAATAATGTAGGTTTCTATAGGTGAAAGGATTTTTAAAATACGTACATACATCTTCTCTCTTTATAATAGCAGTACAGATGTATTACACATACCTAAAAAAACTCTATACCTATATGTCAGAGGACTACTTGGTAAAAATAATTAAAAAATAAATAAATGAAGGGTTAAAGGGAATAAATTCTCAATTAAAAATAAAAATTGATTTATTGTAATGTATGGCTACAAAAATACTCATTTCATAATATGATTATCTCAAACAAGTGTAAAACGCGTTGTAACATATTTTATTGTTGTTGTTGTATTTCTAATTTAATAATGAATAACTGACAAAGTCCTCGGCTTGACCTCGTCGGTTATTATTATTTTTAGGCATATTTTATACAGAAAACGATTTCAAATACATATGTCATACAAAATTTCCTTTTAAAATAATTCATTCAAATGTATTCAAGTCCACCAAAGTTCTTTCAAAATTTAAATTGTGTCTCCTGTAAAGTTTTCTAAATGTAGTCACATTTTTTAGCCAGTTTTTCCCTGTAGCCCTTCAAATGTTATGTAATTTAGTACACTGTTAATTTTCACTCACTACAGATGTACTATCTGATAGCTGATTATTGCATTCAATAGACTGAAGACAAATTAAAAACCTTGTCACTTTGTATAATGAGCGTAATTTACAAAGTACATAATACACAACAGATTCGAATGTCTCATTACGTTATATTTTTAACAATAACTGCTATTTCGTTATTTAGCAAATTAAGTTATAATAAATGGCATTAAAAAGTGTCATGCGCACTATAAACTATTATTTGCTCTAAACTGTGCGTATTTTTTAAATATAGAAAAATAACAATTCTTTTTAAATAATGCCAAGTTTCTGACAATTTAAGTCCGGTTTTATTGGATTTCGTTATCGCTTAGTTTTGAATAGCTTATAACGGTTATCGGATTAATCCTGTATTAATATAATTATATGGTACACGCTACTAACTTTAATAACGTGTTATAACTATCCTTAAAAAGTTAACTATGAATAATTTAATAACTATATCTAGTTAGTTTTTTCTCATAATTTCGTCTGCCTGTTTTCCGGTAATTTCATGCGCTCAATTTTAAAAGCTTAATCGTGAAAAATAATATAGTGAATGAAGTGTTCACAATAATGAAAAAAAATATTTGTAGACACGAGAACTTCTAGGAAACCAATAATAATCTCTTGAGATATATTAATCAGAAAAAAATTGTGTGGTTTCATGAAACCACGACGATACAACTGAAACTTTGGATCGTAGGCATTTAATTGAATGAAACATTATTTGATTTACGTTAATTTAATAATTGGAAAATGATAATGGGAAATCAATAGTAGACAAGACATCCAATTATAGATTTTAATTTCAATCTGCGTATTAGAGTACAGAATACATAAGAAAATAAAAGGAAAAATCGTTTCACTTTAATGACGTAAAAACTTTGAAAGAATAGGAAAGAAAATGCATTACGTATTTTCTATGGCTTTTATACTAAATTAGCGGGCCCGGCGGGCGTTGTCTAGCCCTTATAATAAAAAAAACCTTAATAAAGTATATACCTAAACCTTCCTCATGAATCACTTTATCTATTCGTGAAAACCGAATGAAAATTCCTACTGAGTGCTGAATTTTTGAGTTTATGGCGAACAGACAGACGTGACACAGGACTCTGTTTTATAATATGTAGAGACTATCTCTATCGATACGAAAAAAAAAAAAAAATCAGCTGATTTCTATTAAAAAAAACATATTTAGTTCAGTGTGACAGCGCCTGGCATTCAGTACTTGCGTAACCGTGAGTCGCAGCAGTATAATTTGCTACTAATCGCTTTATACCGATTATGCGAACGGTACGTACAAATTATGACAGTTCGTAAAGATTAAAACGCTCGACTCAATTTCGACATGTTCTCTTCTACACTTGAAGGTTTCTTTAACTGGTTAT
Organism: Antheraea pernyi; assembly: GCA_015888305.1. Taxonomy (NCBI): domain Eukaryota; kingdom Metazoa; phylum Arthropoda; class Insecta; order Lepidoptera; family Saturniidae; genus Antheraea; species Antheraea pernyi. Next base: position 3,380 of record MU160056.1, on the reverse strand, counting down.
TATATTTTATTTCATCACGGCCGTTATTATCTAGTTAAAAATATTAAAATTATCCTGAAAGATATTATGTACTAGCTATACCCGCGGTATAACACGCCTTTTTTATTGTTTGTTTTAATAAATAGGTTTGTTATAGCAAAAAGTATTTATGTAAATACTCGTTTTCTTTCTGTTAGATATATCTTCTTAAGTAAAGTAGTTGTCATTCCCGAGCGACACTCGTGAATTCGCTGTTGCGCGGTATCGCAAAGGTAATTACTTCAAACTGAAATGACCGTATATTAAATGAATATATCATGACAATATATTTTTTTATAAGAACCAAGTATCTATGAAGTAAACCTAATAATCTAATCGGAGTCTACCCAATAGTTTTAAAGCCATGCGCGTTCAATATTAAGACGAGATGCGAGACCTCTTTTGTATTGTTTATACGTATAGACTTATTTGCTTCCTCGTGGGGATGAACCTATACTAATATTGTAAAACTGAAGGGTTTGCTTGAACACGCTAATCTGATTCTATTAGTGTTAGATTGTTCATTTAACGAGGAAGGCCATAGACGCTAAAATCAATAGGAGAGAAGCACCAATGAAGAATGTTTCAAAATCGGGGTTAACGTACGTATTATTTAAAAATATTTTCACCACCTCCGTAAAAGAAGTCGCGAGTTAAAGTTAATGTTAGCCGAAAGTTCTATTCCACGCGGACGAAGTTGCGGGTAGAAGCTAGTTAATCATAACAATAACATTATTGATGTGAAGTGTTGAGTTAAACTTACTGGATTATGATGAGTGGAAGCATGCAGGGGGTTACTTCACCGACACACGCTATGTTACGCCACGACACGCTCGACGGCGCGTGGCGTTCTCGAACGGCTGACTGCGGTCACCATAATTCTGAACTATTATGTATTCATCCGTTTAAATTAAATGTAAAAAGTCTAAATAAAATAAAAGAAAAACGTCATCAAAATATCATATTAAAGATTAATAAAAAGTAGAAAATAAAAGTAACCCAATATTACTTCATTACATTACAGAGAATGTTTACTTATATGAATAAATAAATAATAATCATTCTCTATTTAAAATCGATAATTTTAAATAATCTGCTGTTTAAAAATATAAGTATAACTTAAAAAAATTGTCTCCAATATCGATGAATATATACAAAAATGTAATGCATATTTTTTACTCTTAAGGAAATATCTTATTGTGATTATTTTCTTTATTTGATTTACCTTAACAATATATAATATTGTTATATAGAATTATATTGGAATTATATAGAACTAGCGGGCCCGGCAGTCGTTGTCCCGCTCAGAATATTAAAAAAAAAATCCTTGACAAATTATATACTAAAACCTTCCTCATGAATCACTTTATCCTTATCATTGGTTAAAACCGCCTGAAGAACAGTTCAGTACTTTTTGAGTTTATTGCGAACAGACAGACGCGGCAGGGGACTTTGTTTTATACTATGTAATGATATATTTTACATATAAATTTTGTTTAGAATGCTTTACTTGGATCTCATTAATTTCGTATTAAATGGGTAGGTATGTGTCCCAATTAATTACAAAATTATCGTTCCCCTAATAGGAACGGTGTAAGAAGCTATAATCTACAAAGACTGTATCTAGAACGTGCGAGTTTTTATAAGAAATGTCTCGGAAACTCTGACGAGGGAATACAATTACTTTTCTAATTAAGTATATTGCGATTATGGTATAAAAATTGAATGTTCGTTACGCGATTGAATTGTCTCTTATTATTGCGGAAATTAAAATATTGAGAAAAAGCAATTTTTTAAAGATACTATGAAGTGAAGATGTGAAGGCATTTTAGCTGATAATAAACACAGTGTAATATAATAAATGTGTAATAAAACAAAATAATGGTAACGACAAACTGATCGAACACATTACCAGACACTGTGGTCATGCCTGTTCATAATTATCATGGTAGTTGAATATGCACCGATTGATCCCAAAGAGAGACACTGTGACAAGTTTATGACTATATGCATGGTGCAATTCAGTCCCTTACCGACACCGCTTGATTAGACACCCGCCGCGTGAACCTATAAAAATATTAAAGCTCGGAATAATATTGCATTCTTACATAGAAGTCCACACGTCCGCTTGGAAGTACTAAGTAACGTTCATTGTAATATTGATTGAGGGGCTTCCGCAAAGTAATCATACCCGAAGCCCCGCGATATAAAAGACAGCCGTGAAATATTTTCTCCGATCCTCCCGATAAAATAACGGCAGCGAATGGGCAGTACTCCCCAGACTGTTCAAACAGAGCGTGTAACCGTAATCTGGCGGTGTATTTCACTCCTGCACACTCGTTGTGACCCCCCTCGGCAGCGACTCAAGATACGATCCCCTGGAGTGGAGCCACCAAACACGCTGTAACGTGATACAGTGACACTGAAAATGTTCACTTACTAACTTAACACACACCACAAGGATCATCCTCACATATGTGCACTCTATATTGGAAGATTTTTTTTCCTAATTTTGGAACTTGGCTAGTTTTGTTTAGCCGTGTTTTCAAGGTACAAAATTTATTTTTATTTATTATTTTTTATTTATTTATATTGTTTAAGTTTGTGAAATACACATGTTGGTACACATTTTTGTCTCACTACTTCTCATATGTATAAATAATGTAGCTAGTTTAGCTTAGGTAGGTTCACGATGTTGCATACAAGGCAGCTGCCCAAGCCGAGGTTCAGCTATCCAGTTGGCACCCTTGAGCTAGAGCTGATCGCCTTAAACCCTCGCCTTAATAATCCGTATTAAGGCCCTTCAGGTTAATACTGTTAGGCAGTTCGAAAAATATCCACAGAATAATGCCCTTATAAAGCAAATGTTTAAGTCGAAGTCCATATAGCACCGATGCAATCTCAGGTTCATCAGCCTATAGTTCTTCCCAGTGATGGGGTGGTAGGCAGCGAAGCCTGACCACAGTATATTAGTCGAATCAGCCGCGTGTAACATCAAGTACCGCACCATCTTTATGTAGACATTTGAAGCGACAGAAGTGGCTGTTGACAGCCAATTTGAGCTTAATTTTTGGTTCTGATATTTCGTTTTTTTTTTTTCAATCTTCTAGTGAATAATAACAGATTATTGTCGAGTAGATAATATTATTACAAGTTTCTTGCAATCATATTAATATTTTAACAAATTGGTGGCCCTCTTGTTAGAACTTTCCAAGGAGTCTCTGTGGCAAGCTCCATGCTCCGTGGTATTATTTTCCATCCACGTCTCTTGTGCACAATAATCAAACTATATTACATATAACACCACCTATATTACAACATTAAGTCAACTAGCACACGATTATGAATAAAATAAAAAATCC
>MU160055.1:82050-106089 GCA_015888305.1 Antheraea pernyi | reverse complement strand
GTCCTAAGAACTTCCAAGCAAGTCTTAAAAGAGGGCCACCATTTTGTTAGTTCATTGCGTTCATAGTTCATAGCGTAGTCAATCCGGGAAAAAAAGAAAAAAAAAAGACGATCACCCATTCCAGTACTGACTGCGGCCGACTTTGCCGGATTTCGGTGATCGTACGAAAACCGTGTTTTCAACACTCTACCCGGTACAGTGTTTATCACCACCATTTATTGTAACATAAAAAGATTGCTGATCAGAGTTTCAAAGCCCTGGAATACGAAGTTTCACTATACAAATCCATATCAAAGTGTTCTCAAATTCATTAATCCTAGAATTATTCTGTTAGGTAGGACAGGTTTTTGGGAATTCCGTTTGATGCTCCGATAAACATGGCCTACTAGAGATTTTATATCAGTACACCCAAGCAAGTCAGAAGTGTTTTATTGTACAAGATTTTGTAGGTGGTAGAGCCACGCTGAAGCTATTATTGGTTTCAGAATGAATTGGTCGGCTCGCCCGGAGTACTACGGGGTACCCTCTCACAGAAAACCTACATGAAGTAACAGTGATTGCACTGTTGGGTATCGTTCGGTCAGTGAGAACGTCGGATACCCATCTTCCCGCCCCCACACGTCCCTCCCCCAAACATAGGCCGGCAAAGCATTTTTCCCTGGTGTTGCTAGTGCTATGGACGACGGTGATCACTTACCATCAGATGACGCGCTTGTTCGTTTTCCTCCTATAATATAAAAAAGTACAATAACTAAGAATAGTTATCGTCATTGGCCCGCTCAAGAGTCAAATAACACAAGATTATGAATAAAATATAAAACCCACTACGTGGTATTTCAAGATCCCACCAACAAACCTATCTACTAAAATCATTTAGGTATGAAATAGGTGTGGGTAATAAAAAGAGAAACATTTTAGAATCGTTGTTATTCGACATCTAAATGACACTGGTCGTGTTGCGACAGCCGAATGACCGAACACATGTGTGTATGCTTAGACGTTTAGAGCCAAGGGCATCGAGTACTGACGTCCAACGTTCATTCTATATATATACATATATATGTATAAAGAGGTATATGCAGGTAGGCGAACGTCTGCAGTCTTAACTCGTGCAATATTTTAAAGTCTATTTCATTAGGAATGTTACTTATATATTCTTAGATTTATTTTTAGAAAGATATTTTTTGATAACTTTTTTAGGCTCGTTGAATGGTATTTTTCTGGCAGGAGATAAATTTATGATTTCGCGCCATAACATGCTAGTAAGCGTAACCGACCGTATAGTCCTAGACGCGTATTATAGCGACATGTGTACATCTAATAGTTATATTTCGTATTTTGTGCAGCCCAATTGCAATTCATAATCTGTGTAAGTTATATGGTTATCATTAAATAGTATCAAACAGAGTCCCCTACCACGTCTGTCTGTCTGTTCGCGATAAACTCAAGAACTACTGAACGGATTTTCTTGCGGTTTTCACCAGTAGATAAAGAGATTCATGAGTAAGGTATTCTCTTTATCTACTGGTGAAAACCGCAAGAAAATCCGTTCAGTAGTTCTTGAGTTTATCGCGAACAGACAGACAGACGTGGTAGGGGACTCTGTTTTTTCTTTTTATACTGTGGGCGGGACAGCCTCTACCGGGCCCACTAGTTTAACATATGATTTACTGTTCCGAGTGCCAATAGATGTTAAAACCAGACTAGTGATAATAATTACAATACACAAATTATAAAATCGAAATAGTTTACACAGTTATTCCATTGTTTTGAGTTTTCACTTCTCTCCGCAGTCCTGATGACTGTCTCAACTTTTTTTAGATTCTAGCGTTTGGTCAGTTATAAATACTTTATTCAATTTAGGCCCTGAGGAGGGGCTCATGAACTTGAAAAATTCTACCGATTCGTATAAACAACCCAGTCGAGAAGGACCGGCAACAAGCTCCATGTGGTGAATTTTTTCATATTACATATTTATATAAACATATTACATACATTAAATTGTACATACAAATACATTATACTTGAAAATAGAAGACCAAATAAAATCTCAGTATCTGGCAGTCAGAACTATTGAACGTATGACCACTGGATCCTGAATTTGTCGTACATGGTTCTAGACAAGTTATTTTTGGGATTCAACTGTCCTTTCGCCATTTTTTTAATGCCCAACGATTCAGTCAGGAGTCAGCTAGTAGAACTTAAAGTTAAGCTTAATGATAAAAACACAAATGAACAAACAGAAAGTATGTAACTATGAGTAACCATCGCATCTTTTTATGAACATTTGGGGTGTAAGGGGTGTCGAATAACATCATAAGACTTGAGACACCCAAGCCAACCTCACCTGCACGTGGTTCACCCTGCTGAATAACGAACGAAGCAATGGCGAAAGCGGGGTGGAAGGGTTCTACAGCCTGACTGGGTCGCAACCACCATGTATACGGCGAAAAAGCCCGTCATAGTGATTCGCTTCTGCGGGTCGCGTTTCGGGATCAGCCTGTGCATATCCAGCTTTTTGCAGGCCGGCATGACAGCGGCGACCGGCGATGGATAGTGTGTCACTCGGTGGTCGCCATTGTTTTTAAATTGTACTGTGCTTACCATCAGGCATATTGCAGTTATTTTGCCGTGCTACAACAAAAAACAGAACAACTTTCATTTTCATCTATGTTACGTTGAATAAAAAACCTATTTTCTAAATGGTTTCTTCTTCCTTTTTTCTTCATATTCGTTGTCTTCGTCTCTCCAACGTTGAACGAAAGGGACGAAACGTAACCTCTATCAGGCTATGTCTGATATATCTGCAAGGCACAGACAAAGCCAAGGAGAGGCTAGGTCAAAGTCCCATTTTCTTCATGACGACGCTTCTTGATTGATGCGAATTATTCTCTGTTTACATATTTCTTCTTATAAAGATTTCTGGCTTGATCCATGTTATAACTACGCCCACCCTTAGCAGCGGCTCAAGCTTAGGTCCGTTCCCTCGGCGTGGAGCCCTTGAGTATACAGTGACACTGAAAAATCTCAATCACTAGCTTAACAACATAACACAGATTATCCCCACATACGTGCATACACAAATAGATACACATGTGGTGGAAGGGATATTTTTTCCTTATTCGAACTGAGACAAATTAGTTTAGCTTAGTTGTCAGACACGAAATATATGTATGAGTTTGTGAGTCACACATGCTTGGTACACATGAGTATCTTACTAATTCCTATGTGCATGAATAGTTAGCTTTGCTTAGCTAGATTTGTGATGTTGCACAACAAGACAACAGCCCAAGCAGAGGTGTGCACTCTTGAGTAGGTTGTCAAATAAAATAGGCTGAGTGCCTTAAGAGTTCGCCTTGGCTCCCTTATCAAACTGAAATAGTTTAGAAAATTATCCGATACGAAATATATATAAGAGTTGTTGAGGTATGTATGCTTGGTACACATATATGTTTCAACAACTCATATATGTATGAATAGTTAGCGTAGCTTAGGTTAGCTCAAATAGGTCACGAATTGCATGTATCAGGCAACAGGCCAAGCCGAGGTGTGTCGTGCACCCTTGAGCTAGTTGTCAAAATAAAATCGGCTGAGTACCTTAAGCGCTCGCCTTAGTAGTCCGGTGAAGCTATTATGGCCTGTAAGGACAATAGTGTAGTCAGTTTGAAAGACAAAAAACAGTGTGTGTGTACTTATGTACACGCGTTAGAAATTATACTTCTTTGGCGTAACAAGACAAAAATCTGTTCAAAATAGCGTTATATTTACTGTAATTATTCTAAAAGTAGCGATTACATACGGTATAGATACATAATGGATAAATGAAACATATGGCTATAAACATATTGTAGTGTCAACAACTTAATTTACAATTTATTTCTAAGTATATCATATATCTTTATTACAAGAAAATTGTTTGTTTCTAATTTATATATGTGTACAGAGAAAGAAAATGCTATAGCTAACCTCAGGGTGTCGGTTTTTCGTGGCGGTGTGCGCGCGATTCGTAATAACTTCAGGGTGTCGGTTTTTCGTGATGAATTGCGCTCGCATCGTAAAAATTTACTCTCATCATTTTTCCCTAACGCGCCAAAAGAAGTATAACTTCAAAAACATGTTACATTTGGGCTTATCGTATAAAAATCTTAGTACTAATAAATACTACAAAGATATTAAGAATGGAGTATCTTTGTGACTCTCTTACGTGAGTAAATGTAAATTTTGACAAAACTTTACAGTTAAATAGCATATATGAAGATATTGTTTGAATTGGCCATAATATAACGAAAGGTAATATTGGAAAAATTCTACCAACTGAATGCTATGTATGCGCTGCTTAAATCATTAGAGCTACACGAAGACAATGTACGGTGTCGTTGTAACTAATAATACAAATATGAGTTTATTTGTTTGTTACGGTTTCAATCGATCATTATGAAAATTTTCCTACGTGTTGTCGTCAGTTATATAGATGTAACATAGGGTTTTTTCCCCGAAGCATAAATCAAATCTACATTAATACGAGTAAATCCGTGAGCAAAATCTAGTTGATTATAACCTGATTTCTCCTAATTATATTTAAAATAATTTCACAGGATAAAATATTATGGAAAAAATATTAGTAAAATCAAAGCGCGTTGATATCTTTCTAATGAGAAATTAACAAATTATTTGAATTTAGATAACTAATTGTATGAGAAAGTACAGTTCTGAGAAAAACTCGTTTCGAATTTAGATTACAAAATATAGCGTTATATTTACTGTAATTATTCTAAAAGTAGCGATTACATACGGTATAGATACATAATGGATAAATGAAACATATGGCTATAAACATATTGTAGTGTCAACAACTTAATTTACAATTTATTTCTAAGTATATCATATATCTTTATTACAAGAAAATTGTTTGTTTCTAATTTATATATGTGTACAGGTGGAGCTTAGGAATGTGCCAGTAAGATATTAACATTTATAGCTATAAGAAAGCGTTCATAACTTTTAACGTTATTTTCCGCTAATTGAACTTTCAAAATGTCACATTTGAAAATTTTGATTTATATTGAGGAAATTTATCTATTTTCGTAGCTATATGAATATTTTGACAGTCAGAGAATCACTTCTCCTGATGTTCGTCATTTTTTTTTTAAAGTATCACGGCATAATGACTGCACTGTGCCTGATGGTAAGCACATCCAAATAATACAATCCAAAAACAATGGCAACCACCGAGTGACACACTATCCATCGCCGGCCACCGCTGGATATGATCCATCCGCCACCGCCGATCCCGAAACGCGACGCGCAAAAGCGAATCACCATGACGGGCTTTTTCGCCATATACATGGTGGTTGCGACCCAGTCAGGCTGTAAAACCCTACCATCCCGCTTTCGCCATTGCCTCGTTCGTTATTCAGCAGGGTGCACCACGTGCAGGTGAGGTTGGCTTGGATGTCTCAAGTCTTAGATGTTATTTGACACCCCTTACACCCATGTCCAGTCATGATTTACGTTTTACTTAGCCGATAGATTTCGTAACTATATGACTTATGTAATGTATATGTAATTCTTATAATTTCTTCATATACGGAGTTTAGTCTGGCCAGTGATCGGGTGACCCATCTGTTCGTTTGCCTCCTATAATATAAAAAAAAATTGTATAGTTAACAAAGAAATACTGGCTATACTAACCTCTGTATATACTGAAGAAATTATAAGAATTACATACAATAAGTCATTTAGCTACGAAATTTATCGGCTAAGTTAAACGTAAATCATGACTGGACATGGGTATAAGGGGTGTCAAATAACATCTAAGACTTGAGACATCCAAGCCAACCTCACCTGCACGTGGTGCACCCTGCTGAATAACGAACGAGGCAATGGCGAAAGCGGGGTGGTAGGGTTTTACAATATGGGGCCTTGGCTCCAAGGCTCACGGTGCCGCAGGTGCAAAAGACATCGAATCAGCAATCGTTGCCCGAATCAGCAATCGTTGCATCCCTATGTGTGTGCTATCGTTTGTATAATGGGCTGTGTTCCGAGGAATTGTTCTTATGGCTGTGGCTACTTTTCATCATCGTACAGCTCGTCATCCTCACACACCGGAACCGAAATTGCTTCGGAAGGTCCGGTTCCATAGAGATTTCCTCGCATGCACGCTGCGTCCATAGGCTGCGGTGACTGCTTAACATCAGGCGGCCCTGCACGCTTGTTTGCCAACATCGTAGTATAAAAAAAAATACAGTGGAAACGTTCGGCAAGCCGACTCCTCCGTTCCCTCACATTGGTTTTGTATAAATTATTGGACGAGATGCTCTTTCGTCCGTGTTAGCCTAGTATCGGCTGCATCCACACATTATTAATTTTAGAAGCGTTAGCCTCCACAATTTTTAGATAAATCGCGTGAACAAAACTATACAATTTTATTATTAAAACACAGATCATTTTTAAATTTTAAAAAAAAGATAAACACACCTTTAATAAGTAGGTCATTAACATATATAAATTGTAAGCTAATAAGCCAAAAGCAATGTAACAAATTAAAAACAGTTGAATAAGCAACTCTAACATGAACAGAAAACAGTGTTAGGCTTATACAAATAATCGAGGCCTTTATGTGAATCAATATAACCCAAATGGCTAGAGAATATTTGAACGCATACATTACTACAATTAGGTTGCCTGTTAAAAAAATATCATATCATTTTTAAACAAATATTTAGAAGGAAATGTTTTCCGAGTGTATTTCAGCTAGTCTTCAGATTTGTTTTAAGCGCCATCTATCTGCACAGTATAACTCTATGTGTATGTTTTAAATGTTTAATATTTTTTATCTTATTATCAAGTTTGTCATTCTCATGCTTGTTTGTAACGCTTTTCGTTTGTTTGTAAAAACTAATATGACTTGAAGCCACAAAATTGAGTTAATGTTTTATTGATAACACTAAAAACTCGTCAATCAAAATAAAAACAGAGAAAGTCGGTTGAGACAGGGAGAAAAAGGTGCTGCATTGTATCTACCAACTTATGTATTGATAATTTAATATCTATGTAGCGATTTTGTCCAATTAAAAATGTATTACTTTACTAGCTGACTCGACCACGCGTTGCTGTGGCTCAGTTATCACGTGTTGAATTAAAATTAAGATAAAGTATTTTGTATTATGGATTAATGAGTCGGCCTAAACACTTGATATAGAAAAAGCGAGGTTACGTAGTAAATAGATTAACAGAACATGTGCACCATAAAATACACTGGAGTTGAAAAAGAAATTCAAAATTTAAAAAGGCGCCATCTATGAGATACCTATGACATCTGATTGATGCTGGTGAAACTTACAATTAATAACAATAATCAACATTGACACTCGTTTAATTTGTAATTAAGAAATATTGAAGTCATTATACATTATTATAAGTCATTATAAGTCATTAAAATGAATTTCCTATATCTCAAGTTGAACTAAATTATACATGAATGCCTATTTTCATGAAGGTGGGTTGAGTAGTTTCGCAATTCATCGATAACAAACATCATGACACTGGATTTTTCCATATTTATACTAATATTTGTCCACTGGTCGAAATTCGAGCATATTTATTATTAAAAATTGTCCCAAAATAAATGAATTTAATGATAATGTAATTGAAAAATAAATTTGATTTTGCAATCTCAATATATTTATATGTGAAACGAAACGTATTGTCTATTGGGAATTTTACAACAAACATTTTCAATCAATAATTAAAAATTCAATTGTACCAAATTTGTCAAATGTACCAAAATTCCGGACAACGAAACTAAAATAGTGCCTACAAATTTATTTTATTTTTTTAGATATATAATAGGAGGCAAAGGAGCAGGTGGGTCATCTGATGTTAAGTGATCACCGCCCCCACGTTAAAAAGAAACACCAGGCGGGCCACAAGTGCGTTGCCGGCCTTTTAAAGAGCCTTGTTGTTAATTGTTATTTGTTTTGTTATAAAGCCCGTCAATAGCTCCCAAAGAAAATAAAATAATAATAATAAAAACAGTCAGTTGACAAACGGAGGAGGAAAAAATACTAAGCCTTGTCTTTCCAGACATTCCAAATGAACAAACGGTTTTATTTATTTTTTGTTATTGTACAAAAATGCCTATCTGTAAGTTTTTATGGCCCCTGTTGATCCCCTGCGACCTCCTCCCAGCTACGTCAGAATTTTGCAAAGTCTAACAATGTAGCATTCCACGTCGTCAACACACGAAAATTCCAACATCAAAAACTCGCAGACGAATAATTCTTAGAAATAAAAATAAATGAGAAAAAAAAACTCAAGCAAACGTGTTTAGAATGTAAAAAGAACTAGATATCCTTGGTGTGTTGTTAACATGTACAACCAGTTTCGAAGACCTCTACGCTGAGGGAAAGTGGACCGGGGCAAATGTCATGTGGCACTGGTTATTATTAAAATTTATGCTAATCAAATGATTTCAAGTCGAGATCTAATGTTAGGTTATTTAGGAGTCTCGTTCAAGCGTGTAATCTTACAGAATGGGCATAGTTTAAAGATTTACTGTTACGTAACTTATAATAACTTACCGTTTGACCAAAGAATCATTTAATTAAACCTAGTAACCATGTGGCCTAAGACTGAAACACACAGGCCTTGGTAACAGATTTCCAACTTAAGAGCGGTAACTAGTCATTTAAATTAAAATTAACCCAATACCATGCTACGATGAATAGAGATGTAAAAATCGATCGACACTGTCGTCAATCGTCACCTAGACAGAAAGAAGGAGAAAAAAAGTAAAATATATATAGTTATTTAGAAATGTCCAACAATAGCATCCAACTACTGAACGCTACTAGAATGAGGGCATTCAACTACATGCTGCAGTACAACTGAGAGGTACAACAGCGCTAATTTTCAATTGGAGGTAATAGCAATGCAGAGAGGAGTAGTCGCCGGCTAGGCAATAATATTACAGAACTCAAAATATAAAACAGTACATAATAAAAACGTTAAATTAAATATACAACAATGCGATAACATAACAACAAAATACTATAAAGGTAGAGTGATGTTAAAATTGGAAAGAGTTTACAAATGTGCCTGTCAAAATGCCTCTCACTATCCCGGCTGCACATTAGGTACCATAAGTCTAAAATACTTACAGGTGAGCAATATATAAGATAGCATAGATTTACTAAAATAGGTTGCTATGCATAAAAAAATAAGGACATGAACGAGTGCAAAGTTACCGAAGATGATGTCAAGGACAGAGCGAAGTGGAGAAGTAAAGTACGGAAGGCTGACCCCACCACCATGTGGGACAAATAGTCAGGAAGAGAGAGAGCTTGCTATGCCGAAAGTGATAGATTACGTATAAGGACCTATAGAGAAAACACCACCAACACACTACAAATTTCAGGCCAAAAAAGGCCAAAGCGTTCCAATTTTATTTTTCAAAAAAAGAATCTGGAAAGTGTTTGTGGCTGATCTCTGGTTCCTATTTAAAAACGAATAGGACAGTACAGGGCTGTATAGAAATACAGAATGTTTTAATGAGATAACCTTACCGACATATTTAGACATTTTTTTTCGAACTGACTACTAAGGCGAGCGCTTAAGGCACTCAGCCGATTTTATTTGATAACTAGCTCAAGGGTGCACGACACACCTCGGCTTGGGCTGTTGTCTGATACATGCAATTCACGACCTATCTGAGCTTTTTTTTTAACGTGGGGAAATCCCTTATGGATACGCCACCCGTAAATTCGTACACGGCGGCGAGAACTCCTGCCTCTAGCTCCCAGGGTAGGGAGCCGGCGAGCGTAAAGGCCGCTGCCGAGGACACCGTGCGGTATGCCCGGATCGCCCTCAGTGCCACCGTGCGCTGCGCTTTGCGGAGCGCGCGCACGATGGCGGTACCGAGGGCATCAGCCCACACAGGTGCCCCGTGGGCAGCCGACCTATCTGAGCTAATCTAAGCTAAGCTAACTATTCATACATATATGAGTTGTTGAAACATATATGTGTACCAGGCATACATACCTCAACAACTCGTATATATATTTCGTATTGGCTAATTTTCTAAACTATTTCAGTTTGATATTATAAGATTTCAAATATTTGTGCAATATCAATATAGTTTTTACTGTTTAATCAAATCAAAAATACTTTATTCAGTTTAGGCCCTAATAAGGCACTTATGGACGTCAAAGACTACTACCGGTTCGGAAAACAACCCAGTCATCGAGAAGAACCGGCAAGAAACTCGATCGGGTACATTTTTTTTAACATATATTTCTAATACATTATACAACAATGCTTTTAGTGGATGCACAGAGAGGAGTCAATTCCAGACATCACTATCATTCACATACTGATCCACTCTATAATGTCCTTTTGAAACTAAAACCCGTTTGACATGGCGCTTAAATTTACAGTCCGGCAAATCGGTAACATGCTTTGGGACTTTATTGTAGAACCTAACACTATTACCTAAAAAACTATTACTGGTTTTGCTAAGTCTGAAACATGGGACCACTAGTTTATTACAGTTTCTAGTATTTAGATTATGCCGGTCTTTAACTAAATTCAGTTTCTCAAAGTTTTTCCGGACATACATTAAATTATCAAGAATGTATTGGGAGGGCAGAGTTAAGATACCGAATTCCTGGAATTTCGTTTTTAATGTAACAGATTTTGAAACATTCTTCATTGGTGCCCGCTCCTGTTGGTCTTAGCGTGACGATATATAGCCTTCCTCAATAAATTAGCTATCTTACACTGAAAGATTTGTTCAAATCGGACCCGTAGTTCCTGCGATTAGCGCATTCTAGCAAACAAACTCTTCAGCTTTATAATATTAGCCATAGAGTTATTAAATATGATATCCTAATACAATTAACAATATCTGATAACCTTCTGAGAATCATTTCTTATTATATCTCTGTTATAATGCGTAAGGAAAATATATAATTCCAATTATAATGAGAAACATCGTTAGTATTAATGAGGATTATTAAAAAAAACTTCATAACCATCCAACAATTTCATTATATTACTGAAATCATTCATATTCGTAATTTTTTTAATATTCTTGGAGGTATGTCTGCTGAAATAATGTTTTATTTATAAACTAACTGTGTCCGCGACTTGACCGAATGGAACTTAATGCGAAAAAACAGTCTTTCGTTTAGTTTTTTTAGTTTTTGTAAGTGATTGAATTGCATTTACTTGTCTACTTTCATCCCGTACTTAAGTCGCGTCGCCATTAAAATTACAATAACTTTTGATAGACTGAACCGATCTTAATAAAAGAAAGACTAAATGTTACTCGAGAATATGCTTTATGGTTTTCTTTTTATCGCGAATGCAGTACTTTAGCAGCGATGCGTGTCCAAACAAACAGACCGATTTTTCTAAAAATGGTTGAAATGTATTTTATTACATACCCATAGACAGCTGCAACATTTTTTTTATTTTATTGCATATATATATATATATTATATAGCCACGCTGAAGCTATTACTGGTTTCAGTATGAATGGGTCGGCTCGCACCGGGGTACTACCACCCGACCCACAGTACAGCGACGTGAAGTAACAGTAGAAGTAGTAAGAAGTGTTTGTAGCAATTCAGAATTCATGATCCGTGGTATTATATCCCATTCTCTTCACTTGTGCACGATAATCAAATTACATTATACTAGCCGACCCGTGCCCACTTCGTTGGGCGGTAATACGTAAGCGTGGAATGGTTATTTTGCGCTGAAACGCAGCGGAAGCTCTGAAAAGGAAAAAAATACGCCGATTTTGCAACATTCTTCATTGCTGCTCCGCTCCTATGGGTCTTAGCGTGATGATATATTGCCTATAACCTTCCCTGATAAATGAGCTATATAACACTGAAAGAATTTTCCAAATCGGACCAGTAGTTCCTGAGATTACCACTTACAACGTCACAAACTCACAAATTCACAAACTCTACCTCTTTATAATATTAGTATAGATAAAACACCATCAATATTACAAAATATAGAACCAAATAACACAAAGATATGAATAAAATATAAAATTCACTACATGGCATTCCAAGATTCCACCATAAACTCTATATATACTTTACTATAGAGGCTTGTCTTAAAAATAATGCAGACAAAAAAAAAAGTTGTAAGTAGTTCATACGCGGTAGAAGTGAAACTTATTATTCTGATTAATTTTTAAGAGATATGGGATGAATACACTATGGCGGTGGTAAGTATTAGTCTTCGTCATTATTTTGTAATATTTTAATATATATCACCAATTTTAATAATACACAACACAGAATAATTATTAAGAGTACGCGATAGTCACTGCGATCCAACAGAAAATAATGTGCTATAGGTTTCAACGTTTCTCTCTGTCTCTCTCTGTCTCTCTCTCCCTCTCTCTTTGTATATATTTCGAGTACATTAAGAATATACTACCTCATTCTCTCACATTCTCTCTCTAAAACCTATATATATGTCATAGTGGGAGCATCCAGCAGTTGGAGAATTTAGCGGTCGAAATTAACACATACTCGTAAATAGTAACTCATATTTTATTACAGAATCTTACGAAGATTCGAATCATCACAGGTGTTTGTTAACAGCGCCATCTATTATTTTCTATGTTCATCAATACTGGCAAGGTATTGTTAATGCTATCCAATTTAATTGTTGTTAATGTGGTTTATTTGTTTATTTGTCTTCGTAAGATTCTGTAATAAAACATTCGTTACTATTTATGTGTTAATTTCGACCACTGAATTCTCCGACTCCGGCATTTATATATATCTCCTTTTCGTTACATATTTTCGTATCATAAAATACAACTCAATCCGTCACAAAAGAGAATTTATTATCAAAATAATACTGGTCCTGACGAGTAGGCTATATTAACACAAACGAAGCCGCGAGCAAAACTATCTTCTAGACATATAATAAGAATGTAAAGAATGAATGTGAAGAAGAATGTAAAAAGATGTTACGTCTCTGTACTTTTTAGATTTATGTGAAAAAATTGTAGCACGAGTCTTGAAATAAGTAATAAGATATATTTCAATCATTTTCAGAAATGTCTGTCTGTTTGTTTGAACACGCATCACTGCTAAAGTACTACATTCACGATAGAACACCATAGAGAATATCCTCGAGTAACATTTAATCTTGGTTTCATTAAAATCGGTTCACTCTAACAAAAGTTATTGTAATTTTAATGACGACGCGACTTAAGTACCAGAGAAAAGTGGATAAGTAAATGGACTTGTAACTGCTTTTTAAATAAGCTTCCACGCGGACGAAATCGCGGGCACAGCTAGTACACAATAAGACTATACGTATTCTCTTCATATACGACGCAGAAATTTCCAAAACGTTCATTTCTACGTCACGTTCACCCAAAAGGTTATGTGAGGGTTTAAATAATTTGTAAAACGAAATTCTCTAGTATTTAATTACTAAATAATTATTCTACTGTAATATTAATACTGGGGGCTGATGTTATTCATGTCTACAGGAATTGTACCTCTCAATTCCCTGCAAATGGTCCCCGAGTGTTTCTAAATAATTACAAATGTTTGGATGCACTGTTATACATAAATTGAACCTCGCAGCGACAAATAGAGTAAAACATGCTTCTATATAGCTGTACAATTAAATAGATGCTTCTAGTATGTCATAGAATTTTATCTATGTAACCTAACCTGAGCAATGTTCTTGTAGTACTACTGTATGTGGGGAAACATAATACTGTGGATTTCTCCCAGTTTGAAATCGGCAATACGTCGTGGGTTGGTGTGGTGATTATGCCCTTACCTTTGTGAAGAGGCCTATGAACCTGCAGTGAGTTTCTTACGTGATGATGTCATAGAATTCATAGACAAATGTATTTACAGAGCGTTTAACACGTGTCTCTGACGTTCGTAGTGTATTGAGAAATCCTTATACTCGAGGTCTCAACAAATGACACACCCATATTTAGACATATGATGCAAATTTCAACTTTTAGTAAAAAAACATCCGTTTTGAGACGTTTTCTTGATTTGAAAGTTGAGATATATTTATACACAATCAAAATGTGAACGATGGTTACGTCTGGAAATGACGCCTCTCTCTGTGTATCCACCAAAAACGAATGTAACTGTATATGTCTATAAAAATATATTGTGTTATGTATAATGAAAAGATAAACCAGGTCGAGTATCTTGCTGGTTCTTCTCGATGAGTGGGTTGTTTGTCCCAACTGGTGGTAGTTTTGACGTTCACAGGGCCTAAATTGAATAAATAATTTTCAATTTGTTTTAATTACAATACTAACTGTACGTCCCGGCTTCGCTTTGTTAACGAGAAATCTGAGGCCAATTTTTTTTTGCAATACATTTTTTGTAGTAAAACTTCTTTAGGCGGGACTTGGAGGTAACTGGAAGTTACGTCTGGAAATGACGACTCTCTCTGTGTATCAACCATAAACGAATGTAACTGTATATGTCTATAAAAATATATTGTGTTATGTATAATAAAAAGATAAACCAGGTCGAGTGTCTTGCTGGTTCTTCTCGATGACTGGGTTGTTTGTTCGAACCGGTGGTAGTTTTGACGTTCATAAGTGCCTTCACAGGGCCTAAATTGAATAGAGTTTTTGATCTGATTACAATACTAATTGTACGTCCCGGCTTCGCTTTGTTAACGAGAAAACTGAGGCCAATATTTTTTTGCAGTACGATTTTTGTAGTAAAACTTCTTTAGGCGGGGCTTGGAGGTAACTGGAAAACGATGCAACGGAAGTCCATTACGGCAATATGGCGTCGTTTCAGTACCATTTCATGTATGAATATTTTTGATTTTGTCAATAAATCGTTTATAAAAAAATCAATAAAACATTTTTGGAAAAAAAGTATTGCATTGAAAATTGAATAGTAATAAAAATCGTATAATAGAATTAATTATGTATATATGGACGCGCAACCGTGCTGTCATCTGGTTTCAATGTAAGTAACAAATTAAATCAAAGCTTCATTATCTGTAGTGTCATCTATCAGGTAATAATTTTTAATATTTTGTAATCTATTGTTACATCATCAATAAATGCCTTTTTAAATCCTCATACGGTGTATTTTATTTATTTTTAACTTAATCGCCATCTCTTATAACGTCAAAGAAGCTTTACTTCAATCGCTTGTGACGGTTACACGCACTCATTTTATTTCCTGTATCTCCGTAATTATAATTCTTTATACCCGCCTCTGGTTTTCGAACTACCTGTTTACATAATTCCATTACAAACGGTTCAGGCGATCGATCGTGAAAAGGTGACAAATAAAATTACTTTCGCATTAATAATATTAATATTAGACGCTTGATTGATCGAAATTATATATATTTTCTAACATACCTATATTGGAATATATATTCGAGTTATATACTAGCTGGTACCCCTACTTCATCTGTCATCATCTCTCTTATCCCACCTAAGTATGGTCGGTACATGTTTGTCATGTGATGTATATAATTTGGCTTAATTTTTACGATCGACCGTCGGCCTGATATCAACCCTCCTTGTGATTATTTTGTTGTACCACTATATATTTATGATTATTATATATTATAGGTCTAATATATACATCTTTTAACTTTACAATTTTTCTGTAGGCTTTAATTTTTGTAGCCTATTTTATAGTTTCCATTTGAGCGACGCTACCGTTCGGATTAAAAACGAAGTTGTTCAAGTTATGGTTTGCTTGCTAAATTGTAATTTTGTACCCTCGTCTTCGCTTGTGTCCATCATTAACTTAATATGTTTTATGTGGAGTGGAAAAACACCGCTTAATTCCATTTTTAGATAACGGTCAAGTGTCTAAGTAATAAAACTAAAAAGATCATCGAAATTTGTCGAGTAATTTTTGAGTGATAAACGCACAACGACAAACGTCTTTTATCTTCTTTATATACCTTTATGATTCTTTATATACCTTTATGATTCTTTATATACCTTTATGATTCTTCTGTCCGTGTGTATGTGACTGAACTACTCCTAAACGGCTGGACAGCTTTTGATGATATTTTGTGCGTGTTCAGGTGGATTCAAGAATGATTTAGATTCATAATTGGACCCGGTAGGTGGCGCTGCGGTTGACTTTTAAGATTTTTTTATTATCAAAGCAGGATAAGGTCCACCGGCCCCGCTAGTTTATATATAGATTTCAAGTGTAATTTTTTATAAGTAATAAGTTTAGACTTTATTTCTGTCAATAAAAAACGATTTAATTCAACGATTACAATTATTTTCGATCGATCGAGTTTCTTGCCGTTTCTTCTCGAAGTCTGGGTTTATGCGAGTCGATGGTAGTTTTGACGTTCGTAAGCGCCTTCTTAGGGCCTAAATTGTATAAAGTAGTTATGATTGAATTTGAATAACAAAGAAACATACAAAATATTAGTTTCGATCGATCGAGTTTCTTGGCGTTTCTTCTCGAAGTCTCGGTTTATGCGAGTCGATGGTAGTTTTGACGTTCGTAAGCGCTTTCTTAGAGCCTAAATTGTATATTGTAATTAAGACTGAATTTGAATGACAAAGAAATATACAAAATTTTAGGTTTTGGTTACATTTCGGAACGGGTTGTTCAGTTGGGTGTTGGTGAACACACAAGCGGTCTAGTTAATAATATGTATCCTATGTAATCCACAATATTACAATTAACATGAATCTATCGACAAAACATGTTTAAATTCATTACAATGTTTTTGGAAAGAAAAATTATGTATACGTACACTTGAAAAATTAGCCTCTGAGAAGTCAATTAAAACTAGCTTACGTTAAGTTTAGATTCTATTATGTATTCAGTTTATTATCCTATTTTAGATTCTTTCTAAGAAATAAATTATTAGTTCTACTCGAAAGAAGTCAAGGACTCAACTAGTTAATATACAGAATATTAAATGAATAAATTATACTATGAAATGTATTATTATAATTAGATATTACAACATTATAAAAGGACTGTTTCCTTAGCGAGGTACTTATAACTTTTTTTTAAATTACTGGTTTTCATATTAAAAATGTAATAAAAAAATACTTACCCAACCAAGAAGGTCGACACACAAAAATGGATAAAAAATTATATAAAAAAATTGTTATTATTCCGGATACACACGTCGCGCATTCACAAACACAAAATCCAAACTGATTATCGAATTAAGGTAAACCGCCTTAGAGTCGTATAGCGGGCGAACTATCGAACCGATACGAAATGTCCTCGGTAATCGATTAAAATTGCCCACAAACTGGTTGCTAAAATAATAATTAATTTGTGGCGCCATTTTAGAGGATGCGCGCGAACTGGCCGCGAGACGCTTAGACCGTTGCCGGATTTAAAAATAAATGTTGGAAAAAAACAAAAGTTGCTTATGGTATGAGACTGGATTTTAGGCGGTTGCTCTTTTTGGGTTCTGTAGTTTATTTTATTGAAAAGTGATTTTAGGATTTTGTTTTTTTCTTTTACTGTAATCTTCAATAACGATCGACAAATGTAATATATACATAAATACCTATATATTTAATACTAGCTGTGCCTGCGAATCCGCCTACATGGAATTTTACTTAAAAAACAATGATTTATAAAGTCATTTGAATCTAGTCAATTCATATACTTTTCTCTCGCCTTAGGTCGAGTCCTCATTCAAATTACAAAACTTTAGATAGAATGTACCCATGATAAAATAAAGATTACATGTTACTTAAGGATATGTTGTATGATTTTCTTGAAGGTTTTATCATACACGTCTTAGATTATTAAATTTATTTGTTGTTTTTAAAATAAAAACACATAATTATGATGATTAAATGAAAAACCAATTTTAAAATGACTAAAGGAATTTCTTAAAGCATCATAAAACCAAATGAAATCAAAATAAAAAATTAACTAAAAATCAAATATAAAATAAAATCCAAATATACTTTATCTTATTTTGGCCCTGAGAAGGCGCTTCTGAACGTTAAAGCTACCACCGGTTTGGAACCAACCCAGTTCATCGAGAAGAACCGGCAAGAAACTCGATCTGGTTTATCTTTATCTTTTCGTGTCACATTTTCACAAGGTATACGGATGATCAGATTGATCAGTGTAAAAGAATGGGTAGATCCTAACTGTTTCGTCTTAAATTTGATCAAGTCTAAGTTTATGGTTTTAAGATCAAAAAAACAAATTGTAAATATTACGCTCAATCGACCCTCGATCATGATATCCAACGAACCCATAGAGTGCGTATCAGAGTCTCGTAATATTCATCCCAGCGTTTTGAAAAAAATGTAGTTTATTACAAACTAGCTGTAACCGCAGCTCCACTCACGTTTTTTTTTAAATCTTATTAAATAATTTATAAAATTGTGAGACTATGTACAATTATAGAAATGCTCTTTAAAAGCAATTTTAAGTACGACACGCACGCCACTTATAGTAACATGTAACGTGTACATTAGATATGTAAATACTAACAGCGTGCCAAATAAGGTTTGTCATCAGCAATATATTTGGAACCTTAACCCACAATATAACTACCTCAGTGCTCACTTACACTGTATAAGGAACTAATGAAACAATAACTTAAAATATTATTATAAAGGTTTACATTTACATTACATTTAATATACATTGCCATTATAATTAAGATTTTGTGACTATACAAAAATTAAACGCTTGTCTGTTCCGCAAGAAATTGAATTATGGAACTCTTAACGTAATACGTTTATAATCTAATATCTTATTAGGAAGGCCTCTATATCATTAAAGTTATTAATAATTATAATGTCGAATTGTAAACAATAAGCTGATAATTATTTCTCTTATTAAAAATAAAGAATGAGTTGAAATCTTGCTAAATTTCACGCAGACAAAGTCGCGGGTAATAACTAGGAAAGTCTTGTGAAAATTGGTCTAACCGTTTTGGAGAAAGCACTGTTAGCAAAGCCACGGTTAACAGCTAGTATAAACTAAAATTGTTTGAATTACTTTTTATAAGGTCAGCTATCTGCCAGTGAAAGTTTCGTGAAGGTTGGTCGAACCGTTTTTGAGATTGTATTGCGGGCGAAGCCACAGTTAACAGCTAGTATAAACTAAAATTGCTTGAATTACGTTTCATAAGGTCAGACATCTGTCAATAAAGATTTCGTGAAGATCAGTCTAACTGTTTTGAAGATAGTACTGCGGGCGAAGCCACGGTTAACAGCTAGTCTAAATTAAAATAAATCAAATTACTTTTTCTAAGATCAGCTATCTGTCGGTGAAAGTCCCGTGAAAATCGATCCAACCGTTTTGAAGATAGCATTGCAGACAAAGCCGGGGTTGTCAGCCGCTGTAATTTCAGTTATTTGCGAATGAAATTCCCGTTAAAATCGGTCCCTCCGTTTCGGAAATAAGCCGAAACAAACAGACAGACAGAGCGACAAAATTTAAAAAAATTGCATTTTTGTAATCAGTAGCGTGTATACTTTCGTACCTAATCAGTAAAAAATATATATTTTGTTATTACATACAGACACTTCATTTTTATTATATGTATAGAATAGCTATAGATATAGATTAGGTCGCTTTTTACTTAGTTACTAAGATGATGTACGTAATGTTTTTTTGGCAAAAGTAAAGTGTTAGATTTACAGACAGTCAACCTTTAATAGTTCATTTAATTCTCTTTTTGAGATTACATTGAGGTATCGTAAGCTTAAAACATGTATAATTAAATTATAAACTAAGTATAGCTTGTTTTATAGACATACAGGTATTTAATACATCTATAACTTAACAGATAAACTTAAAATTGCTAAAGAATGTAGTTTATGTGTACAATTTTATAATTTTTAAAATAGATGATAGCGGATTATAAATGCTGGCAACAAGACTAATTGCATGAGAAAGAAGTCACGGGCATCAACTAATAAATAAATTAATAATACTTATTTTTGTCCTTAACCTAAGTCAATCTAATGATTGATAAAATATTATTATATGTTTACAGTAGAATTTTAATTTATGTATT
Organism: Antheraea pernyi; assembly: GCA_015888305.1. Classification (NCBI taxonomy): domain Eukaryota; kingdom Metazoa; phylum Arthropoda; class Insecta; order Lepidoptera; family Saturniidae; genus Antheraea; species Antheraea pernyi. Next base: position 86,043 of record MU160055.1, on the reverse strand, counting down.
GTATAATAATTTATTTTACTAAAACCATAATATTATTTTGTCATCAATTTTTATAAACAAAGTTCTTGGTTTAATTAGAAGGACAGCGCTATTTAATTTCATACTACAATTAAAATGCTTTGTAATACAATCATAATCACCACGACTCTCTGACTGTCTCTAAATCATGACTGACAAATCTTGGTGACTTTTATGTTATGCGCCTGCAACACGTCAAGGGTAGTCTCAAGTCAAGTGAGTAGTGAATTTTGTCAAATTGCGATCACCACTCTCTCCCTTTATATTGTCAAATGGTATCTGTGCGAAACCAACAAAAAAAAAAACAAAAATAGAATCATAGACACAACCGCCTCCGAATTGATATTAAGATAATTTTCTAATAATTATATTATCTAATAAAATCACCAACGGAACCCTAAATGCCGTCTCCTAAATGTCAATGTTCAAGGTTATACGTATGACAAGACGAAATGTCAAACACGTATTATTATGAATAGATCGTGAGGCAAAGGTATTCGAGTGTTTGATCCTAATTTATTCTTTATATATTATTCTCGTACGTTCATGTTTTACATTGTTAATTTTTACATTCTAATTTTGTCACGCTGGAGAATAACACAATACATTTTGTCTGTTAAAAAAACATTGTGTGTATTAGTACACGCGGCGGAAGTGAAACTTCTTTGGCTCATATATGTTGAACTATATATATCAGAATGTTCCTAGACTATATACTATACGAAGTACCGTAGTATAAATACATAACTATACTTTTCATTATTTTGGTATGCTCCTGGACAAAGACATACACTTATACATAATTACACATACACAAATATATTAGGCTTAACGCGTAACGCGTGAAGACAATTTTCACTACCGCGGCATAAGAAGTTCCACTTCAAAGAGTGTTTCAGTTAACTTATCCATTTTATAAAGTTGTTAGTTCTCAACTCATTTCCAATAGATTGCTACTCCTGTAAACTGACTTTGCTCAGATGCTTCCACCAACTTACAGAAAACTGTCTTCATGGGTTGACGAGATGGTTACATATATCTCCTTGCTATATAACTCTTTAAAACTGGTACTTGAACATGTACTGTCTCGTGTTTACTATAATATATTAATTAAAATCTGTACTAATATATCATTCAATATTAGTACAGGTTTTTTTTGTAATTACTTTATTGTAAACATTAACGTAAATGTAATCTTTTATGTTTGAGTTTTTGGAGGGATCTTTTTTTTTGTATATCATTGGAGGCAATCGAACAGGTGGGTCACCTGATGTTAAGTGATCACCACCGTGCATAGACACTTGCCACACCAGAGGAGTCGCAAGTGCGTTGCCAGCATGTTTTTGTGGGGAGGGGGAGGGATAGGGGGAGAGGAGACGGGGACAGGGGAAGGGAAGTCGCCTCCGGCGCTCTCACTGACCGAACGAAACGCAACAATGCAAGCACTGTTACTTCACGTCGCTTTTCTATGAGAGGGTGGTACTACCCCGAGTGAGCCGACCCATACATGCTGAAATCAGTAAAAGCTTCGGCGTGCCTCTACCACCTACAAGAATGGTCAACCTCTTGGAATGTCATGTAGTGAATTTTATATTTTATTCATAACCTTGTGTTATTTGTCTCTATAATGTGTAATGTTGGTGGTGCTTTACGTAATATAGTTTGGTTATTGTGCACAAGGGAAGTGAATCGGAAATAATACATAGCATGGATCCTGACTTGTCACAAAAACTCCCCAGAAAGTTTTAACAAAAGGGCCGCCATCTTGTTAGTCCATTGAAATGAACTCAAGAAACTTGTAATAGCATTGGCTACTCGACAACGGCAGTAATAATTTAACAGATAGGTTGGCAAAAATAAAATAGTAAAAAAACTTGACAGATGACGGCAGTTCTTTGGTTTGTAGTACAAACGTACGGAATATTAAAAGTAGAGTAATAAGAAAAGATTACTATCATTACATAGTATAAAGCGAAGTCCCCTACCGCGTCTGTCTGTTTGTCTGTTCGCGATAAACTCAAAAACTACTGAACGGATTTTTATGAGACTTTCACCAGTAGATAAAGTAATTCAAGAGGACGGTTTAAGTATATAATTCGTCAAGGCTTTTTATTATCTGCTGGGCCCGCTAGTGGAATTATAAGTCCTCGATCTCTTAATATCGATTTAATCTAACCCTCGGGGGAACAGTACTTTTCTCTGGATGAGGATAGCCCCACATCCTTTTTTATATCCTAACAAGGTGTATGCACAATTTCCTAATGCTCGGTTGATTAGTTAAGGCGTAACAAAACGTAACGTAACAAACAGAGAAACTTACGCATTTTTTTTTTATGTCATAACAGGCAAACGTACAGGTGGGTCACCTGATGTTAAGTGATCACCACCGTCCATAGACACTAGCAACACCACGGGAGTCGCAAGTGCGTTGCCAGCCTGTGTTGGTGGAGGGAGAAAGGGAAGGGGGAAAAGAGAAGAGGAAGGAGAAACGAGTAGGACCTCCGGCGCTCTCACTGACCGAACGAAACGCTACAATGCAAGCATTGTTACTTCACGTCGGTTTTCTGTGGGTCGGGTGGTACTACCCCTAGCGAGTCAACCCATTCATGCTGAAACCAGTAATAGCTTCAGCGTGACTCTGTCACCTTCAAAATACGCATTTATAATATTAATGATATAAATAATGATTGAAAATAAATATCGAAAAATAAAGTTCGGTATATGCAGAAGATAAATATTTAAAGTATATATACATTTATAATCATTAGAATAACGATAAAGGACAGTTATTGAGGGTTATTGTTTGATTTCATTCAATACAACTTGTGACTTTGTGTACTGAGTAGGTTATTTATTTTGGTATTAAGTGTTAACTAGTAGGTACGCTCAACGCGTTACATATCATTTATGTAGTGAACAGTAAAGGTAGGACATGGGGATAATGTCCGTATTAATTTGCGACCATCTAATACCAAGCCTCACAGCCCCGTTATTATGTTCTGAGATAATACAATATTTATCAATTAAATAACCTCTGCCCGCGATTTCATCCACGTGTAATAGTTACGCCTAACGCTAACACGCAGCGGAAGCTCTCAAGAGGGAAAAATACCCCGATTTTGGAACATTCTTCATTGGTGCTCCGCTCCAATTGGTCTTAGCGTGATTATATATAGCCTATAACCTTCCCCGATAAATGAGCTATATAACGCTGAAATAATTTTTCAAATCAAACCAGTAGTTCCTGAGATTACTCCCGGCAATGTCACAAATTCACAAACTTTACCTCTTTATAATATTAGTAATTCTTTGTATGTACCTGATTGGATTGCACTGACAATGCCAATTGCCGATGATGGCTTAATTGATAGCGTGTTCCGATACCGCGTCGATCTTGGAAAAGTTGCAAATGAGTCGGAATTTTTAGTAAAGAAAAACACCGTAATAACTATTATCTAAGTCCGCCTGCCTAGTTACCAAGTCAAGTTGAAAATCTGTCGTTCATCTGTTAGTATCTTCCTCTAGGCTTAATATGTTTACTGTCGTAATCCAACATCAGATGAAATTGTGCTCAAGCGCTATAAGGCTATGTCACATGACAAGCGCTTAACGCGCGTTTACAAATACATACGCCGTACACATGCTAACGCCCGTTGAACGCTGCGTGACGCTCGACAGTAGTGAACGCGCGTCAACACGCGCTTTGAGATCATGGTTTTCTATGTTACCGTTCGCATGAGCAACGCGCTTTTGACACGGATAACGGACAAATATATAATAATCCAGTGTCACCATGTTTGTCCACATCCCTATTAGCTCCCGCACACTTCGCGGTTCTCAATAATATCTCGAGTCTAGGTCGTCCCCGCGCGGAGCACTCTTGATATTATTTTCGCGATACAGTGACTCACCTACATCACTTGAACACACATACATACACATTGTGGGAGCACACGTGCACATATATACACATGG